>JXOS01072753.1:0-10733 GCA_001015075.1 Cirrula hians
TTACCCAAGCGGCGTTATAGAATTACTAAATGAAAAAAAATGTTTCTGCTCTTTAACAAAATACTTCTTGCGAGGCCAATGACTGCCGTAAAAGTATAAGGTAACACGTACGCAATAAACTGATGCGTCAAACGTGGTTTTCNACTAAATGAAAAAAATTGTTTCTGCTCTCTAACAAAATACTTCTTGCGAGGCCACTGACTGCCGTAAAAGTATAAGGTAACACGTTCGCAATAAACTGATGCGTCAAACGTGGTTTTCTCGACGTATGCCACCGTATTTGTAATTATGTCAACATTCATTATTTACCATGTTTCTGTGCATCTCTCTTATTAAAGCCAATGCCTGGCACCGGGTGAACCTCACACAGTTTTAAATCTATAGGAATTTAATATTATGTTGCAAGAGCCACAACTTGCCATACACTTCTTAAGGCTGAGTACTTGCGTAATATGCCCCAATCCCAGTGTGCCATACATAGTGCCGAACAGCACCACCCACTGCAATACGTTTATTACTACTTGCCTGACTGCTAACAGTGAGCCCAATGTATTGAGCATGCTTCAGATGCTTTACTGTGGGCACAGTCGACCCAATCATCTATCACTATGCCAAGAATTTTCCCAAACCACCTTGCAGATATACACATTGATCCCACTAAAAGATTGGGCCGCTAATAAACACATGTATACATTGAATATACCATTATATAAGATAATTCAGAACAATAGCTTGGAGCTGTATGGTATACTGTTTGTCATTCGATTTGGTATCATTGCTTGTTTTGAATTTCAAAACTGTTTCTGAGAAAAAGCTTTGAACGACGTTCACTAGGTATGATGGGCCTCTAAAGTATTCCACGTTTTGCATGGTCGCCAACTAGTTCGCCGAGGAGTTTCGGACATCTACTTTTACAATTAGGTAGTATGGCCTATCTGTCTTCTCTGAATCATGTTGTCTTTCTGACTAAATTTTAAGATATATGCCTAAGAGGTTTTTGACAAATTCGTCGTAAAATAATACATTAACTAATAAAACTAATATAATAAATAATGTTAGTCTTCGGAATGATCGAAGAAAATTCAAAGGTATCAATAATACAACTATACAGCTAAATTCCGGACCTTTTCCAGAATAAAAAAGGCAAACAAAACTTCAAAAGATGAAATAGAAGAATATTAAGAATTTGCAAAAGTCAAGTTTACAAACGATTCGTTAAACAAATTTGAAGTAAACGGTGATATCATGCAGTGAAATGATAAAAGCTGACATTTGCTTACTTGCTTGTTAAAAAAAAAAAATCATAATTTAATGAATTAAAAAACATTTAAATATTTACTTCTAATTTGCATGAATTTACCGTTGCAACATTAAATCGGTTGTGCTACAAAGATTACCTTTTTGATATGTCTCTCAATGCGCATTTCATACCAAAAAACGTAGAAAGTTACAAGTGCAACTTATTCAAATTTATTGCATTTGACCCCAGCATGGTGCTTTGTTAGGTTTTAGCTGCAAAAATTTGAATACCTTAAAGAGGAAATAACTCAATTGCTTACCTGACCCTTGTGCTACGAATTTTATCTTCATTTAAATTTTTGCCTGGTGCATTTTATTTTTCAACGATTTTTGGTTTGTTGAATGCCGTTTAGCCTTTTACTCGACATATCGGAAATTATACCGAACTTGCCATACTTCCGCATGCAACACATGTAAGCAAATATAAATTGCACTTTGAATGCTTTGCCAGTGCCGCAAAAGCATTAAAACTGAAACTAAAACACTCCATGACCAGAGCAACAACTATGCCAGAGCATTTACGGCGAAGGCAAGCCAGGCATTCAGTGAGCGCTGCATGCATGTGAGCACAGACAGGCAAGTCGCCGGTAAGACAACCATTTATGCAAAATTTAAATTTGCATTAATGTATGAGTGAACTATTGAATGGAACTTTATTAGTATAAGACTACTGCTTTCTGAAACAATTAAACAAATGCACTAACAAAAAAAAAAGTTGAAAAACAATTCCAGACGATAGCATGCAATGTAGCCTGTTGCTGTTCTACGACAAATGTAAATCTAAAATAAATTTTATTTACTTGTTTGTCAGTGATTTGCAGAAAAACTCTTATGTATATATATATATATATATATATATATATGAATATGTCTACCTTACTTTACATGAATTAAGTAAATTATATAAAGCATTTATGCGGATCAGCACATGCTCGGTTGGCTACTTTGCGAGTGACAGAGAATCCGACTATGCAGTTGGCAGGATCACTGAATAACAAACAGGTCGCAGGCACAAATCAGACGAAAGTACAAAATCACCAGAAGAGAAGGGGAGCTAACAACAATTAAGCATACAATGACATTATTTTGCTGTGAATATAAGCCAAAACAAACATTTCTTTCTCGCATTAAACAATTCAACAAAACTTGTTCTTGATCGAAGAATTAAACATTTGAATTATACATTAAATTTAACAGAAGTGAATTGTGTTGTACTAGAATAGCATTACGAATAAATGAATTGTATAAAGTTCTGTTTTGAATTAAAAACTCCTTTGGGCGTTGAATACATGTGAGTAAATAAACAAAAAGTGCCGCGAGTTAATAATTTTCTATTCGCGTCACGCCGTAGTTCGAAAAATGAAGTCACCTAGTGTTAGGTGCAAGTATGTAAGTGCAATCCTGCAATGACACATTCTCTACCAGCCAGCAGATAACGTATTCACCCACCGTTCGAAGGCACTCAATTATTTTCAACTTCATCATACCGTTCACTGCTTTAATTTGTTTAAATGTTTTCCTGTCACTACTAAAGCGATATCATCTCCATAGCCATTTATACATTGCATGCAAACAAATATTCATTATGTTACTCATACGTCCTGTTATACGTCCCAAATTACATACTATGCGTACACTTTAAAGCTGAAATTCACTTTTGAGGTAACTTTTAATTTTACTTTTAATAGACGTCGCCAATGAAATTGGTACATAACTTTTGGTAAAACGTTTGTAAAACTCAGATCGAGTCATCGGAGACCTATCAAAATCTATACCGGAGCTGGCAATGCTTTGAGTAGGCAAGATTTAGAGAGAAGAAAGCGCATGAGCTCGATTTGCGAAATCGGCACACATATTCTAAGGAAAAATTTTAAAATGAAGTTTGAGTTTGGTTCAGATCCGATAAATATTTCGGGTACCAATACTAAACCGTTTACCCAAAATTGAGGCCTGAAGCCTGCACCTGCCATGCGCGTTGATGTGTTTCTAGAAATTTTGTAGTAAGCTGTGTAGGTCCTATCATCTAATCGTATTCGAAAAATGATGTGTGTGATGTATGTGTGTGTTGTGATACTTTAAGAATCAGATGAATGTTTAGAAGACCGATGTGATCCCAATAAAAGGATTGAACAAAATTAGCCATATCAATTTAATCAATTAAATTCATTAAAATTTCGTTATTGAGGGGATGAAAATATGTTTAAAGTGTATCCCAAAAAAGGATTTTTTTGGATACAATTAAGATGAACTTATCATACACCCATTCGGCCTAAAGTGAGGATTTTAAGGCGATTTAGGAATACAAATTAATGCAAATGAATAAAATGTCATTATTGATAGGTCAAAAATATTATTCGAATGCATAGCAACAATGGGCATGCATGATTGAAAATGAAAGGTGCCTTCAGTAACTCTATGGAATCAAAAAAAGGGTATTACGCATATTGAGCCAGAAAAATTTATCAAATTGAACGAAATTTGATTAATGAGTGATCAGAAATATTATCAATATATGTACCAAAATTGTTCATGATTGAATAAGAATTAAAGGTAACTCCAAAAAACCTGCGTCGTCCTAAAATATGGTTCCAAAGAAAATTATCATCATTATTGAGAGGACAGAGATACGATAATTGTAGGTATCAAAATTTGACATAATTGAATGATAATCGGTGGTGCCTCCTTAAGCCAGATATATGATTAATAAATAAGTGATATGCTAAGATCAATGGAAATATAAAAATTGCCTTCATTGAATGAAAGTTCTAGGTTCTTCCCGGATTTTGGTTTAATTAGTAAACATTTATTTCAAATTTCAAGGAAACCTTTTGATTTTGTGACTTTTGCGTATTTAATAATTCCGAAGCCACGTACATCTTGTAAGCTGAAGCCAACTAAAACCGCTTTTCTTTTCTTTATTTTTTTTATTTATTTATTTTTTTATTTTTTTTGTTTTCTGTCCACTGAAAATTGTTCCTACCAGTAGCCCTGCCATTGAAGATTTCTATGCCTATTTAATTCTAGTTTTTTCTTCGATTTAGTGCAGTTTTTGTGTACATTTAATGGAAATTTTGAACAGGGTCAGAAGTGTGTTTGCAAACTTTTATTTGCTATTCGTGCGTGTTCAACAGCATGTATAAACCATAAAATACCATTTAACCCAAAATGAGTGAAACAACCAGTTTTAAATTTGAATACAGCCTGGCAAGTAGTTAGTGCTGGCCAAAGTATCAAGGTTATGCTGTTAACAAACAATTGATATTGCATATTTCAGTGCATACTTGAGTTGCCGCAACAAATTTTTATCCAGCAATTTATGCGGTATTTTTCGTTTTTTTTTTTGGAAATTGACGAGTGTTGTTTGTGTTGTTGTAATTGCTATTGAGGCCCTTAGCGATGTACCTTGTATTGAAGCGCTCTCCAGTGCCATTATTTGCTATTGTAGGCCAAGTGTACTTATGCTGCGCATGAAGTTGAAATATTTTTCGTAAACCAATTCAAAAATGTAAAAATCAATGCGCTGCCATTCGTTTCGGCAAAGTTTGACAACTGTTTATTCCAAATACTCTGAAAGTCTGAAAATGGAGAAAGTGCTTTGACATTAACCAAACAATTTTAAGACAATCATTTAATTAATTAAAATTATGAACACATGTTCAATTGCCTTGAACTGATTAGTACTTTTCTCAAATAATAATTATTCGCCAAATAATTATGAAAAAATGTGGTATCTGTTTCGGCGAGAACGAGTTTTGGATACCCACAGCACTAACTTTGCTTACCCAAATAGATCCTGATGTTTGAACGGCATGTTGCGATTTCCATCTTGTTTTGCTAACATCTAATTCTATATATTTATACAGCTCATAAATAAGTTCGTAGGGCTTTGATAACAAATGTCACTACTATTGTGCTCCAGAAATGTAAACTTTTGTACCGAATAAACGCCAACGATAGAAAGCTGCATCTGGCGCCTAACTGCGAAGCATAGTTAAGTATTATTAGTGAAAAAATGTTGAAGCCAAGATCTGCACCAGGTTGTAATGATTAATACCAAATATCAGCACAATGCTTGGGTGTTCGAATACTTTACGACGTCCGTTCGACCCATCCATACGAGTGATATTGCTGACGCTACAAGTATGAAATTCCATATACTTATTACCTAACACTAACCTAGAAAAAACTTGTGTACAAATTTGACAGTTGGCGGACTATTAGTGGTTTGGCTAAAAGCAGGTTGAATGACAACCGTGGGCGATGTACTTAGGGGACGCCCCAAAGAGGCTGTTAGCAAAAAAAAAACATCATAAAATTCAAAAAAATGATTTTGAAGGATCAGTATGCGCGGTTGATCAAGATAGCTGAAGCTGTAACGATATGAAGGAAATATGCTGGGCATGTCGTGCATGAATATTTTTGTATTCGAAAGGTCTGTTCAACGTCTGTGCTGTGTGAGCTCACAACAGTTCAATATGAGTACATATATGAAACATGGCTCTAGCATTACACAACCCTATCAAAGCAATTGTCAATTGAGTATACTGGATGTGCTAAACCAACTAGAACGCCTACAAAGACGCTGTAGTTCGATGTAAAGGTTATTTGGTATGCACATGGTATTATATTCATCAATTATGTGCATAATGGAAAAACCATCAACAACACAAGTATTATTATTATGGTAATCCAATAATAAAATACCGTTGAACTTGATTAATTTTTCTGAACAAATTTGCCTTAAAACCTCTTTTGGAACCACATAGGTCCACTGGAAGTACCTCTGAATTTCAACCAATCCTGCTCATTTTTGGTGCACTCATTTACTGAATGTATGTTCCCTCAATTGACAAACTTTACTAATATTATATAATAACTGTAGGTAATTCAGTATTTAAACCACTATTGCAACCATACAGTTGGGAAGCAATCTTGCTAATTTTTGGTACAATTATTGTATATATTTATGTTCACTCAATTCAGAAATTTAATAAAATTTAAATGAAATGACCACAAAAACTCCTATTTCGAGCATATATGATTACTGGAGGAACCTCCGATTTGTTTTCAATCACGTTTGTTTTTGGAAAACATTTAAATGTTATTAATATCCAACTAATAACGAAATTATATTGCAAACTCTTACGGCTCCATTACAGTTAAAGGCCCAATATTAAGTAAAGAGCTGTAGAAGCGGTACACAAAATATTGGTCGGATCTTAACCAAATTCAAACCGCGATCTAGAATTTATCCTTAGTATAAGTGTCATGAATTTCGTAACTCTTGCTCAATTTCTTGCTTCTGATTTTTCTTCACGATTCTGTAGTGTTCTTGGTCATACCAGTACATATTTTGGGTGTTACTAAAGTAATCGTTAAAACAAATATACATTTTGTCAATTTCATTAGCGCCGAGTATAAAAATGGTATCGCAAATTTCCTATGCTACGCACTTTTTAGCCCATTTGTTAGCTTTTAATAAATGGACTCTCTTGAGATTATTATGTCAAGTAGTATAAGTATTCTGATCCAATGCACTTGCATGTACATTTAATTATAAACAATTAAGAAAATTGTAGTCTGCTAAGGCCATCACTTAGATACACGCCGCTCCCAAATTGTTAAGTCCAGATAACCAACAATANACTGCTAAGGTCGACACTTAGATACACGCCGCTCCCAAATTGTTAAGTCCAGATAACCAACAATATTGAAATTTATGATATCTCTCGTTTTCATCCAAATATCTTCCTTTTTGTTACACGCTCCGATGATACTCATTATAATAATAATTTTGTTCAATTTAATTAATTTTTGTTGCAATATATGCTTAAAACCCTCCTCTCGAATCACATAGAAGTACTGGAGGTACCTCTTATGTTCATCATCATTGTGAGTTATTGTTTAAGCATTGATATTAATTATGATCACTCAATTATAAAATTTCGTAAGATTGCATTAATTTTTCGAATAAAATTTGTTCAAAACTCTCTTTTTCGGGAGCCATAGATGTGGAGGTACCTCCGATTTTTATGCAAACTTTCACATTTTGGGAAATATTTGTATTTATAATCAATCAAAATAGAACTATGTTGAATTTACTTGATGCTTGTGTGTATTTGCTTTAAACTCTCTCTGCGGCCCACATGCATACTGGGGGTGCCTAATGAATCGTGACCATTTTTGGAATACGATTAGATGATACGATAATTAATCTAATTACGAAATTTAATTGCAATATATCAACTGCAATATATCAACTCTGAATGATGCAAAATCCGTAAGGCTCCAATTTGGAATAAAGATGTATACTGGTTCCGATCCGAGTTCGAACTTAGATGTAAAATTTTGCCATTGATTATGTGTGCNGCTGGATCCGATCCGAGTTCGAACTTAGATGTAAAATTTTGCCATTGATTATGTGTGCCGAATTTGATAATTCTAGTACTACGCGTTCTTTGTCGAATAAGATGACTATTGAATTCTGTGGTGATGCTGATCATATCGGTATATATTTTCTTAGGTGACCGATCGCTCGTTGTAGGTATTACAAACGTCTGACTAAAAACAATATACACTTACTCAATTTCATTGGCGACATCTATAAAAACTTCTGTCGAATCTGTTAATTTTAATAAATTTGGAAAATTTGAAATTGCATTTGGAGCGTAATGCAGATTAATGTATTTTTAAAAAATAATTTGAAATGCAGACAACTGATACGCACAGCGCCAATGCCAGCAGAATTATAATGAAATGCCAAATTGCGAGTTAGCGTTGACATACCCATACACATGCACGCTGACATGCTTAACGAGCTCAATTATTATAATAATGTTGCGCATTATGCGCGTAAAACAATGCCTAATTTGTATGCTGATTAATTTAAATCCGTTTATATTAATTTTTATTTTAATTGCAGACTTTTTGTGAAATAATATAAATTCGTATATAATTAAAATTAATTTGATATCAAATGTTTTAGCGAGTGTTTTGGAATTTTTTTTTCGGCGCCAATAATTGTGTTGCTGGCAACAGCTGCTGGCAGGCTTTAAATGCCAATTGCTTGTTAAACGTGTCGCACATAGTTCAACAATAATTTACATTTTATACATTTTGCATTTAATTTTTACCGTTATTAATATTGAAATGGAAAAATTTGTATTTCATATGCAATTATTTTTAAATTGTTTACTTAAAATTTTAAAGCGTTTGCTGGCATGCCTTATGCGGCCATTTAATTTGCATGCGCCGGCATGCTGGCATAATATTTGCACGTGTGTGTGTATGTGTGTGTGTGTGTGTGTGTCTACGCTAATACCATTGCACACTACTAAAAGCCCAAATTTAATGTGCTGACATGTACGTGTGAATTGGCAATGGCCACAATAATGCTCACCAAAATGACACTGCATGCGGTTTGAATAGCAACTACTGCGTACACTCACATTAGTGTCATCGTTGCTAGCATTTCTGTGTGGATGTGTGTGTTTGTGCAGTACTTTCTAATTGCCATATTTTTCTATAATTAATTTGATTTTTCTGTTAGCATGAATATTATTTTTGCATTAAATTTCATTTTACGCAGCTGCGTGCGCTGTAATGTCATTGCACATAGCTGGCATGGATTTGGTAGGAAAATATAATTAAAAGTAGTATTTCAGTTTATTCAAAATTGGCATGTATTTATTTAACCATTTAGCATAGCCAGTTCTCCACATAGCAAATATTACTTTTAGCAAATTTTACAAACCCATTGCTCTCACACACATTGGCAATGGCAACATTCGAATGCTGCAAACGTACGGCGCGCACAATTCTAGTTGCTGAACCATCCATTAAAGCGCAACCTTGTTCAATTCATGTGTCATACGTACAAAGAGAAAACAAGTTAGATGTAATAGTCGGTCAAAACTGACTAAATAAAATTCATCAGACATGAATTTTATAGAATTATGGAAATTTTTCAACAATATCAAGTACCAGTTACTTCGAGTTAAATCTCAGGAAAACTGCCTTTTTCAGTATTCAATTATTTGTTTTGCTACTATTCTTGAAATCGGAGGTAACGTGCTAGCGAAGGGACTAGAAATTAAGGTCTGATTTGTCCAATTCAAGAACTACACCTGTCTATCCCAAAATATGTTCAGAAACCGAATATAATAATTATAGTTTAAGACTGACTCGAGTTATTGCGTTCATGGGCAAACGGACAAACAAAAAAATAGGCATACCTATTTCGAATTTTTCGGCTTTTATGAATACATATCAAAAATAACTATACCCCGAAAGGATTATTCCTTAGCATGACATACTTTGAAATGACCCATTCGACTCTCAGTCTATAACTGATAGTATAACTGGCGACTAAAATGTTCTTAGAATGCTCTGAATTAGAGTTCTTTTTCAATGTTTTTGATCATTAGCTATTCCTTTTTATCGCACGCTACTATAATTTGGTGCATCAGGATTTGTGGATCATTCCGAAATCATCGCATTGTATTAATATTTGGTATGGACCCATATTTGGGTCATTGCTAGAATCTTTTTTAAATTTCGAGGTTTTACTTTTTTTCTCCTTTCGATAAATAAAATATGATACTCATGTTGGGTTCATATTAACTTTAAAGTTACTGAAGGTATTAAACAATGAGTGAACGAAACAAATAATTATTAAGATTCATTTTGCTGTAAGCAAACAACAACTCATCCTCTTATAATGTTGGTATCAGCAGTATTTTGTAAAAGATTGTGTTTGTTCAAATTTTTCGAAAGGTTTTTATTATCCTTAACATGATGCGGAGAACATTGAGAAAGCTAGTTGTCTGAACTGGTCATGCTTTATGGGTCGTAAAGTTGTTCTTCATCTCTCAAAGGCAATAGGCATATCACGCATGGTGGGCTTTTACAAAGTAAGTCAATGACGCTCGTGTGGAAGGTATCTGAGTCAGCATTTTGCTATTCGATTCTGCGTTTATGCGATTATTGTTTACTCTTACTTCTTGTGATTATTGTTTAGTATTGATTGAATGTTAATGAGGTGAGGGTGTGTTGCTCGCATCGCAAAAATTAGATTTTTTTCGTCTAAAAATTGAACAACGCATTCCGAACAGATCACTTTTGTCGACAAACAACAGAATTGAATGCAAGCTGTTGCAGAGTAGTTGTACCGTTTGCAACAATAATAAAGCAAAATCGTTGGAATTTTGTATGCATTATGTTAATTTTTGAATATTTTTAAGAGTTATTGGCTCAATTTTCACATTTTTTGTGAAAATGTAAAATTGGTACATTTAAACACTTGTTTCAAGAATTCTATAAAATCGATATATTTATAAAAAAAAATTAATTAATTAAATTNTTCAAGAATTCTATAAAATCGATATATTTATAAAAAAAAATTAATTAATTAAATTTTATAATTATTATAATAA
>JXOS01072790.1:0-10864 GCA_001015075.1 Cirrula hians
TATACTTATGTGGTTTAAAAATAGGTTTCAAAGTAAATGTAGTCGCAAAATTGAATAAGATTCAACGTATTTCTTTAGAGGAGATGAAAAAAACAATGAATGACAATTTATTTTTTGAAAATGTTCGTTATTTAAAGAAAACTAGAGTTTCCTGCAGTTCATCTATGTCGGCGCAATAAGCGTTATTTGACCACATATGAAGTTTTAATAAACTTTTGCATTGCGTCTTCTAAATTCTGGGCATGAATTGACATGTCCACATTCATTAATTCGAAAAATATTACATTTTTAAAGCATAACCATTTCATTTTGTGACATTGGAACGGGATATAACAATGTTGGCTTTCTCCGACTCTGTTTATTGATTTATTTTTCCTCAAATAAAAAAGAAGCAACAAACATTTTTTTTGAATGGAAAAATGAAAAAAAAAAAAAATCCAAGGAAACCTTTGCTTCCCCTCTTAAAAAAAAAAAAAAATGTCATAGTATAAGAAGAGAGTTGAGAGGCACATGATAAAAAAGTCAAATTTATATTTCTAGAGATCCAACTGAGTAACTGAACTTGCAAGGATAATACCTTGGCAATTAATTCAATAACCATAAACACTACGGGCAAATAAGTAACCTTCAAGTCAAAGCTTATCAAATGACGTGCATCTGAATGCCAGTCTTCAAATTGCAAAAAACCGCAAAAGGAACGGCACGTTGTGGCTGACGCGACGAACAAAACGATTGCAATACACTTGAGTCAAAGTGCTAATATGATTTTCCGACTGTGTTTTTAGATTTGTGGCACTGTTAACTCGCCTTACTTTGCATGCTTGCTGCCTGTCACAATGTTGTGCCGCTTTTTGCCGCCCTCATTATTGTTAAATTGCATTTTATGGCAAATGTTTTATGCAATTGTTGTTTTACAATTTAGCGTTGGCAAATCGTGTTATAACCGTAATTGAAATCGATTTGCTAGCTGTGGCGTGTGTACGTGTGTCTGTGCTGAAGCGTTCGCTGGTATTTGTGCCGGTGTGCAAGAGAAATTGCGCCTTCCTTATCAAATTTACATCTTGGACATGGAAACTTATATGATTATGATTATAAAACGATATTTTTTCTTATAACGTTTACGGAATACGTTCTTGTTGACATTCCTGCATGTAAGGCTTTTCCTGCTAGGCATGCCATGAGAAAAAATTATGACGTATGTTGTTGAAATGTGCGCTGTTAGCCTTCAGCTCTGACTGCCTTGGCTCGTGCACAGTAATTTGCGATAAGTTCTTAATGCTGCATGGCAGTTGGCAATTGGTTGTGAATATGTTGTTGCCACTTAACTAGACATTAATGCGAATATAATGATATTTCCAAAAGGCCGAATCAGCAATATGCTGTTGGCCTTTTGCTCTTGGTAATGTCAATTAGCCACATGCTACAATTACTCGAAAATTGTTGGTTGGACGATAATTTCGTAGTGGGCTTTCCGGTACGGACGATGTTGGAAAATGAACAGATGACAAAAGGAGGTTATGAAAAGTAAATTTCAATACTATATCGTGGCAGGATTGATCCTTAAAATATTTCGAAAAAATTCTAACTAGCCAGGTGTTGAAATAACCCAAACAAGCCAAAACACAAATTTTCTAACAATGAATTTCCCTGTATATAGTTATGTTTTTATGGATTTAAAATATAGAAATACAAAAGAGGAATACGAGTTTCAAATTGAATATAATCTGGCATGGCATGTTGAAATTAAATCTTTCGCGCTTGTATACTGACAACATCCTTACATCCTTCAAAGTCGAAAAAGGAATCAAGCCGATAATCATCATCTACATTTGTAATTGAGATCCACTTTTGGTGTTCTGGCTCAAAAAACAGACGGAAACTCAAACACATACTCAGTCACCTACTGTGACTTTTCCAAATTTCAGGTGGATAGAAGAAGTGATTTTTATGGTGCAATTTGTATAAGAAGTTTCTAAATTATGCTGTTGATTCCAACAGCTGAACACCAGAATAGCGTAAATTCTTCAAGTTTCTGGAAAAGCGATTGAAGTGAAAGAGAATATGTTCAAATGAAGTACGTTTTGTCTTTTCTCTGGCTTAACTTCATAAGCATCAACACCATGAATTGATAATCAGTTGAAAAAATCCTCTCTGAAAAGCAAAATACTATTTTACACTATCGCACAACTGAATACTTTGAATGAGATTTTCTTTGGCTCTTTGGGTCTAATTGTAAACATTTTCAATATTTTTCTTAAGAAAACTGTTTTGTTATAATTAAATTATAAAATAAAATAATCTTCGCAGTTTTTCATGTGTTCAGACACACAAGTTTGTTTGGTGGCTATATCTTAAATCTAATCGATTTTGTTCTCTTTGCTAAAATGAGTTCCTGCCTTATATTACTATTATATATATATATTTTTTTTTATAAATCTGTTTGTAGATCACTTTTCTGATTGATCAGATTGCAGGATAGCCACATCTGAAATTCATTCGATCTTGGCAATTATCGTTCCATTTTAAATTTTTTATTAGTATGGTTAAAAGAGGCTAAGCGATTTATGTTCTAGTTGAATAATTGCCTTAATACCTCATTATTCTTTATATTCAATAATATCAAGAACCACTTTTTTAAATTATTTGCATGAATCATAGTGTGCTGAACATTTAAATGACGTGCCTCAAGAACAAACTAGTTTTTCATATTGTTTCAACTAATTTATGATTGATCAGTTTTAATAATAGGAATATATTGCAGACCCTGATTTTGCTATTTTTTACTAATGTAGAACGTGGAACAAAAAATGGGTACATCACTAGGTTCATCGTAATGCAATGGACAGAAATACAGACAGACCACAGTCAAACTCCACGTACTACATGAAAAACGTTCCAGAATGACTTTAAAAAGGACGGAATGCATATGCAACATGCTTAAGTGGACTTCTGAAGGCTTACAAATGGAATTAGATCACTAAGGTACACTGTGGGTTATTATACTCCAAGTTTTTCAAACGGACCAATAGAGTTTCTGCCAATTTTTAAATGTAGAGAACGGACTCCTCAAGAATCAAACCTAGATGAATAGTCGTAATAAAGACCTCTTGATAATTATCAAATGTGTGTAAGCTTTTGAGATATTCACAGACCAAATGTATAATATCTATGCCTTTTCAATTATCTTTTACATCATATCCTGAAAGGAAAGTAATTTTCAATACATTAAGGTTTCGAATTTGAAACATCTAACTGGAATAGATGGCATAGTTTACAGTAAATACAGTGGAAAGGTGAGATGTGGTATTAAATTTGAAAACTCTTAGCAAAATCATACATAGATAACCAGCAATTCCCACACCTGTTTCGAGTTATTCTTTGCGAAGCAGCATTTCGGTACGCTGCTTTAATAGACATTTCTTGTTGATGTATGTGTTTGTAACAAAGCAATTAGCCTTTTAATAACAACCTTTGCTCACCAGTTTGAATTTCTTGTATTTATTATTTTGTTATATTTTTTTTTTTAGTTCACTTTTCATTGGCTTGCTTTCTACGCACTTCTTACTTGTCTCAACTGCGTTTTCATTCAACAGTTGTGAGTTGTGTTACGATTGAGTTGTTGTTGTTTTTTGAAGTTTTTTTTTAAAGAACGGCTGAGTGTTTTTGAATTTACTCAGAAATGCATTAAATTGTTTGACATTATAAGCCCATCATTGCGATCAAGATAAATGCATTTTATCGATCGGCTAGCGCGGCACTAAATTAAGCGTAATGGTGTTAATGAATACACTGAACTGTGTGCTGTGCGCGAGAGCAAAAAAAATATGTTTACAGACATTCTGAAACTTGTTAAGCCATCAAATAAATCCTTTGTTTGATTGACAGTCTGTAAATGCTGCACTGCAGCCGCACAAATCGATTTGAATGACTCGTTTTTATTCAATGCTATGATCACGTGAGCCGCACATTTGCTTTGGCTTTAGCTTTTTTGTGCTTTACATTTAGATAATGTGGTTTGAGGAACGATATTAATGGCATTTAATTACCTCTACGTTTTGTGGCATATATCAGCTATAGTCATATCCACTCTATACTACTATGTGGGAGAATAGTCCTAGAATCTCGGGTCCTTTTTCAGGAAGAAACAAGTTTGTAATTTTTTTTGGTTTTCTGAAATAATATGAGATTGAAATGCTCCACCTGTACCTAAATAAAAAGTGGCCCTGAAAGACTCATCAGATTGCGAACAGATGATATTTGCAAAGAATTTCCTGGCCTCATGTTAATTAAGAATTTTGCAATGGGATTATAATGAGAAGTTTTGGAAACAATTGGAGTGAGGTCACAATATAAGACTGGGACACATTAGACACCAATTTCAATCTACAAGTTCTAGACGCGTAAAACCCTGTTAGTAGAACTTAGGGCTACAACGTACGCTACCTGGGTAGTGACTATTGCATAAGCCGCTCGAAAGACAGTTGAATAGCGACCCAATGCATGCAATTTCAAGCAGCCTCTTGATCTTAAATGTCTCTACATCAAGCGTGGGATTTCATCAAAATATCGGTATACTCCAATTCCAATTTTGTCAATGAGTGTATGCGTGAATGAGTGCATTTCTATATTAAGTTATATATAGCGTATAAATACTTTATTCCCCATTCCGCAAAATATATCTTTATAGTTTTTTCTATTCTCATTTTGAACATGATTTATTTATTACCAAAGTCTGATCGTCTGATGGCTTTCAATGATTTTATAAAATTGTTCATTAACATTATAAACAAAACACTGTGTCGATTATGGTTTTGTAATTTGGATTTCTTGTATTTAAAGGCGTAATTTTTTAATGAATTCAGTTTACCCCGTATACCATAGTTATGTAATATAGAAAATTGCTGAACATGCGATACAGCATCAAAAAAAGCTTTACTCAATATTTTAAAAAAGCACAATATTATTCATTAGGTTACTCCATATATAATTTATACAGTTAGACATTTCGAGGAATAGTTAATTACCACCATATTGCGTTTGTATGTGTGAGCATAGTGTCAAAAACATACAACATTTCAGCAGCATTAAAGTTTTATCAAAAACAATTTATTAATATCTATAATTTAATAACTAAAATTTCTTGAATTAGTTGACAGATCCATCCATAGTATTAGATTAGCACAGCTGATGACACAATTCTTTTTTGTCATCGGTTTGTAAAAAGGCAATTGAGCATTTCTTTTTTACCCATTTTTAGGTATTATCCCCATTAAAAAATGCCCAATCGTTTAATTATTTCGGGTAATTCTAGTACCACATGAATCCCCAAAAAGGAATAAACTAAAGTTATCCTTATTATTTAAATAGAGTTCAATACTACGAAAAGAGGTGGACTTGCGTTTAAAATTTTTTTGTTATTCCTTTTTTTTATTATTTAGTTTACTAATTATTTTTAATTTATTTTTTTCTGGAATATTGTCATGCTATATTTTTGACATATGACTTCCTCCTAGTCAAGTCATAAATAGTGTTACACAGAAAAATCAGAGCCATATAAAAATTCTGGTTTTTGTTTTTATAACATTCTTCAATGAGTACAAGTATTATGACAACTAATTCGAATTGACTTCAATTTGCTTTTTTGCACNACAGGCTTTCTTCAAGAGCTCGTGTCGACGTCTCAATATTTAGGAGCTGAGTAGAACATGGCATATTCTCTAATACGGTCTGCACGATCANGCACAGTTTGAGTAGAACATGGCATATTCTCTAATACGGTCTGCACGATCAGCTGGCCAATCATCCAGTCATACTCAGGAATTTTGTTTTTATGGCACAGTTGAGTAAATTTTTGCCTTAAGAGCTGGATCAAAGTTTTGCTGGACAATCCAAGGCCTTTTGGCGAATATGGATTTTATGAGAGGCTTAACAATGTATTCAAAAGCGGTAATTGTTACATTTTGGCCCATGTTTGCATACCTGTCATGTTAAAATGAAACTTGAAGACAGTGGTAGTCTTAACCCACTCCCCACTATACTATTACAGACGATCAGAATGAGTTTGGATGCTTTATCGGTCTGTTTGTTGAATGATTCTTCTATGCTGAAGTTTTCTCGTCAGAAAATGAAATTTGTGAGGGTTATTCGCATTTTGGATGTGTTTTTTGTCAAATTCATCCATTTGCAGATGGCCACTGTGTCGCTTGTGTGCGCTGAGTCCCAATTCTTCTTTTATAAAGTATAGTAAAGCATAATAAGATTTTCTATTTTTTCAAAGGTTTGGTCGATTTGTTTCTTCATGAATTTCTTCGATGTTAGTGTTCTTCATTTCGCGGGCGGTCTCATACTACATCGGTATTATTAAACAACTTTACAGGACGCTACACAAAATTGTGATCAAGCGGTCGCAACGTCCTAACGATACTGCATTTTTCAGTTTTGCATTTTAGTAGGCTAACTACAACGAAATTGTAGACTTTGTATGTGGTCTATTGTGTCCGGCCACTCATTTTGCTTTAGCTTGTCCATTTGCCATTGTCCGCTAAAGACTGAAACACTTTTTTTACTTTGATACGCTTTAATTTTATTATATATTTTTTTGTTTGTGAATAATTTCTTTTTGCCTTATTTGCGCGTTTACATTTTAATGAATTTTACTTTTTTTTTTCCTTCTAAGAGAAAACTCGCTGCTGCCATATTTGCGCTGTGTTTGCCGTTGCTAAGCTATTGTTGTTGATGCTATACGCTATCTGCTTTATTTTGATTTTAAAAATAATTTAATATTTTTTCGTATTAACTTTGCCTGAACAGTTTTGCTGTTGTTTACTTAAACATTATGATTTAAAAAAAATGTTTTTTTCGCTTATTTGCTTCATTTAATAACGATTCCTAATGGACAGCGCTGCACAGCCTTAAGCTGTCATTTTAAATGGTTTTTGACAGGCGGTGTCTAGTCGGGCGTCCGCGCAAGTTTGTGCGTGTGTTGGTGCTTAAGTGAGTGGGCATAAGCAATCAGATGCTGCTAATGGTGGACACAATGCATTTATGGAGTCTGCGCATTCATGTTATTTTATTTAATTAATTTGCTGTGCGCTTTTTAAAGATTTTCAATTAAATTTTTTAATAAAATTATTTGTTAACTTAAATGTTGCTGATTGAGTCGGCAGAGAAACCAGTATTTATTTTTATTATTTTTTTATTCGTATTTTGAGGTTGAACGAATAATTTCAATTTTGCCTTATTTATTTATTTGCTTTTAATAGATTTTATTTTTATTTATTTTTTTTTTTAATTATAATTTTTATTATTTATTTCTTCTCCTGTAATTGTTCCAATCATTTTGCCTTTACGAAATTGATTTTTATTACTGTTGGCTATAATAATTTGCTCTGATTATATAGTGGCGGGTATTGTGTGCGTTAATTGCTTTGGTAGCCGCAGCGGTAGCGGCAGGGGCTTGAGCTGTACACGCTCAGCAACAACAGTAGCATTTATTTATAATTAATTTAATTTATTTGCAACATGTTGTGCAGTTAATAGTTAACAATTTCAATTACAACAACATGCACGCATATACAGTTAACTCCGCGCTGCGTTAGTGTTAATCAAGATTTCGCATTCTCTACACGCCAAGAGAGAAAGTTTCTTGAGATTTTTGCCTTGATTCGTATTGTGGGAAATTTGTTAAACGTGCGTTAATTGGCCGTAAGAAACGAAATAAAATTAAATATACTTTCCACTAGCGTCTGACTCATACTTGAATGGAAAAGCATCAATGAAATGTTGTCGTTGTACGCCAAATGAGTGAGTTTTGTAATTTTGAGAATGAAGCGGAATTGGATTGTATGCTTAGCTTCTATTTATAAAATTAATTCAGTGCTAGCTTTCAAAAAATTCTGCTGGTTTCACAGTAGTTAGTTTAAGATTTGTTTTGGAGTTTTGTGTTTGAGAATAAATCAAAAATGTTGTTTGAGAATCAGATTTTCCTTTTGAGTAATGAGATGAGAAGGACTTTCATTTGCAATGTAGTTTCGTTGCCTTTCACACAAAATTTTTAAATCCATAATTGCCTAAAGTAATTAATGACACTTATTAAACTTGAAGACGTTAAATGATTGGTGATTTTGAAAACCCATTGAGTCTGATAATGGAAATAGTCTTCTAGGACCGCATTGAGTAAAATAAACGCTTGACCTAAAGAAGAGATAGTCAAAGGAGTTTGGTCATCCTTATGTTACAGAGGCTGAATTTACATGTATAGTTCGGCCGCTCTAAAACAAGCAATACTGTTGTCTGCTATGCAATAAGGATATTTGTTTTGATCAATTTCATTCTCCAATTCATTCCATAAAATTGTTTGTGGTTCCATTTAGAAAGAAAACAAAATTACACCAAAAAATATGCCTTACAATCCATAAACTTGCATTCAGATAGATGCACATTGCCCTTTCTTTCAATGAACACCCTGTCACCAAGTCCGTTATGTTTTGTTATCGGCTCTTGAATTTTTGAAGAATGCCTCGTAAATGATGCCATAATCCCCTTACTCATTTGATTTGATTTTAATTAAACATTAAAAGTGAGATAGATTCAAAAGTCCAAATAACGTTAATAAACTAAAAAAATAATGGATAAAACTGCTTTGGTCCGAAACTTGCACCTTTCCTATAGTACTACTGTACTAATATCAACTAATCTTTATTAACTTTACTTCGAATTCCACGTGTTTTTCATTTTTGTAAGTCACTAAATTGAAAATTTGTCCTTAGCCGATTAAGCCCACTTTAGGAGGTTTTCTAGAAACGCTTTAAAAAAATACTAAATACATGTTGCATAGACGATAAACAAGTATACAATTAATAAACATCAATATTCTTTGACCTATTCGTAATAGACGCATAGAGAATATTCATATGCAATTATTAGTTGAACTTCATTGAATTAGAATAATCTTTGTGGCTTAATCGATTTCAAACACTCTTTGCGAACAACATTGGTGTACCCACAGAAAAATTAATCATTTTTGGTAAACACTTTTGAATATATTCATGCCCACTCAAAAAGGAAACTTCATTAAATTTAATAAATGATTGGAACACGATTAAATGATGTTGTTACCCACATAATTCCATTGCAAAGTATAAACCGTTGGCCTAATGCCCTAAGAGCGAACACGTGTACTGGAGTTACCTGAAATATTGGTCGAAACTCAAGAAAATTAAAATTTCCAAAATTACTTTAACTAATAAACACTTTATCAAGTGCATTGGCGCTGTGCATAAACAAGTTGTGTGAAAATTATTAATGCATGATAAGCAGATAAGATATTTCCTGTTTATGAATTTATGGTCAATTGTTAGACATAGTACCCAACTACTCAAGTTATCGGAATCATACGCGGATAAAAGATATGCAGTAGGACGGAGAGACAGACATCGTTCAATCGAATTTTTCATTGACTATCTTAACTTCTATCCCAAAAAACATAAAGTTATAACGGATTATTTTTATGCATAAACAGACTTTACTCATAATTTGTGTTCTGGTTTATTATTTAGTTCTAATTTCTCAATTAATCTAGTTTACTTGCTATTTATTTCCAAAGATAGCTCTATATTTGTCTTCATTATTCACCTTTCTTCCAGTCATGCTTCTTTCAGTTCAGACAGTTCGCCTGTCACTTGTTAATTACAATAATAAATAAAAATGTTAGGTGGGGCTAAGGCCGACAGTACGATACCCGTCTCTCCCAAATAGTTAAGTTGAATGAAGTCACACTATCCTTGGAATTAAGAATACATTTTGAGAAGGAACCTCAGAATTTCATCCGATCAGGCCGATTTTTGTTGCAAAAATTGATGATAATTTGCCTACATGGTAGTTATGTTCCGTTGGCATTGATCAATATTTCTAGCTAGATTTGTTTAGAATCCTCTTTTCGCATAACTTGGGTGTTTTATATATACCTCTATTTTCATCAAATCATGCCAATTTTTGTGTCACACATAGATAATAGTTACGATCACTCAATAATAAAGTTTTTATTAATTAATTTTTCTGGCAAAATTTGGAATACATAGGTGTAGTGGATATATGTATCTTCGATTCTCACCAAATCAAGAGTTCGTTGAATTTCTTCGATGATTGTGGCTAATTTTGCTCAAAACCCTTATTTACGATTTTCGATCATAAAATCATGTCAATTTATCGATCCAGATTAGATCTTATGTTCATTTATCTACGAAATTTCAATGAAAAATATCAACTCTTAACGCTGCACTAGTGCTAAGACCCCAATTTGATTAAAGTAGTTGACTGGAGGACACGGAATATTGGTTGGATCGAGGCCAAGTTCGAACTTAGATCTAAAATTTTTGCATAGATTATAAGTGCCGAATTTGGTAATTGTAGGCCAACGTGTTCTCCTTAGAATTTGATGACGGACGGTATATCGAGTTCTGTGGTGATGCTGATCATATCATTTCATTGGAGACATGTATAAAAATAAAATTTAATAGTATTTTGGCATNTTCATTGGAGACATGTATAAAAATAAAATTTAATAGTATTTTGGCATTTTGTATAGATCGACAATGTGTTAATACCACCCTATGCGTTTGATGTTCTAGTAAGTCTGTAAACTATTAATATCAAATAGTTCCATCTATGGAAGACTTTATTAGTACAAGAAGAACTTAAGCATATGAACCAATAAAACATACTACTTGAATTTAGTTTTGAAACACCAACATTACTTCCACTATGGCTGAGTTAGTTTACTTTTGTACCAAGAAGCTATTCAGGGCCTTGTTCAAACTTATCAGACTACACACGCAACACCTACCCAAACATCACTGTCAATCTT
>JXOS01072861.1:0-12686 GCA_001015075.1 Cirrula hians
AAAATGCCGGTCCGTTAGTCTATTCGGCTTAGGCCAATATTGCAACAAATTACAGCAGACGTGATTGTTTTATTAATAACAGTTAGAAAACTGGATAATAGGCATTTGCTCGAAGCTTCAACTGCTAATAGTTTATATAAAAACCAGATACATCAACTAGTCTGTCAAAACATTCTATATAAACGCATCCAAATTTTACAACAATGACAAATAGTATGTGTCGCTTGGAACAACTGGTTTTTTCTCATTTAAGTGAAATCGGTCATAAAGCGCCTATGAGTTAACCAAAATTTAAACTGATTTCGGTTTCCATGTACCAAAACGTACGTCGCGCAATCAAATTTATTTATTTATTTTTTTTTTGCATTTTTCTGCAAAAAAAAAATAATTGGAAAAGATTATTTCTTTGCGTTATGTATTTTCNATTTTTATTGCATTTTTCTGCAAAAAACAAATAATTGGAAAAGATTATTTCTTTGCGTTATGTATTTTCCATTAACCCATAATACCCCAAGTTAATTGCCAACTTATCAAATAAAACCACAATCTTCAATCATGGAACGCGAACTGAATTATGTAAAATAAAATTGTTTCCAACATTTTTCAATTGCCATTGATGGCAGTATAAGATTTTGAAATAATCCATATAAACTTATTTCACCTAAATATGTTCATGACTAATGATGGTGACTCAGGATGTCTAAATGACTAATGAATAATACCATGGAAACGGTGTAAATTGCTTTATTACATATGCAAATTATGAATCTTTGTGCGAACATCAGACATACATGATGATTCTCCAAATCGTATTCAGAACGAATTGGAGAAACCTCTATTTTTATTATGAACAAACTTGGTCCATCCAATAATGNGCAGAACGAATTAGAGAAACCTCTATTTCTATTATGAACAAACTTGGTCCATCCAATAATGACAACAATGAAGAAAATTATATACTTCCAGTCGTTGCAGAACAAAAAACTCATAAAGCAACAATACTGGATAGCTTTATCATCATTGTCAGATTCTTCCTTCTACCAATGATTGAAAATATGAAAAGTTCTGCAGTTCGATGCTTTGAGTTCTGACTTCCCAATAAATTTTGTATCAGCACTTACTTATTTAAATTATGTAAACAACCTATTGCTGTATTAGCCTCCATAATTCTGTAGTACCAGACGTTTTATTTCTGATGGGTACCAGATAACATAAAACCCATTACCAATAAATGCTCATCTGGTCTTGTGACTGCTCATGGTTCTTGTCAGAGAGTGCCCTTTTAGCATGAAGAAGCTCCGCGAGCTCAGCTCGTAACTTTTATATGGTGTTACCACAGCGAAGTGTATTTTCAAAAGCTTAATGAGTTTATTTCGGATGCCACACTCCCAAGATTCCCTTAAAAAGGCACATATTTTGTTGCTATAAGTTGTAGATTACCATCTTCCATGCCCAGGTAATCACCTGCATTGTATGTGAAGCACTTATAGTGATCAGTTTGACATCATCTTAACGGTATACTAAACATCAGCGTTATTAAAAGAAATTTATTCAAATGTGCCTTCATAGGCTCTGACTTTACAGATTGAAATGTTCATTTGCAATAAGGAATAAAACATGTTGTGTTTCACGATAAAGGTGTATTGAACGTATTACCAATTAAGCTCGAGTGTACTGAAGCCAATAAATAAATTAAATGCATCATAATTAATAAATTATTGAACTTACTAGCCTGATTCTAACATTATTTCAGCCAATAGGACACCAATATGATCTGTTTAAAAACTAATTCACAAAAACCTTTTAAATGAATAGTTCACATTGTATATTAGCTGGTTATATTACGTTTCATATAAAATACTCAANGCTAAACGTTTCATATAAAATACTCAATATTTATTTTACCTTAATACCCTTCGTCCCATTGGATTTACAGATAATTAAATATTTAAGTCATCCAGATAATAAAATCTATAGAGTTTTTATACCGATGCTATCTATTACTTTCCATTCTTACATGAAACATTTTTCGTATTTATTTTTTGTATTAGTATTAATCGTATACTGGACACCCTACAGCGTTTCATTTTAGCATACTTACAACCTTTGAATAAAAACTGTGATCTTGAAAAAGTGAACTGCAAGTTTAGTATATTGTTAATTGAAAATAAAGCATAGAGCTCTTCCAAGTTCACTAATATAATTATTCTTTTTTGTGGATTTACTTGAATTTTACAATACAGCAGACGTGTAAGTTCATGGCCTATGAAGCAGGAAACGTCCTATAGAAAATTTGCAAAGTTGTATGCCAATTTGGCTTAAATCGTCCTATGTCATAGCAATTAGCCAAAAATGATTCCATGCCAAATTCTTTTAACTTCAAATGATACCACTGGCTTTTACGGCAACTCCTGTAAAATCCGAATACCTGTTTAATTGGTGGTTCTCAAAGTTATTGGCCAAATTCGCACCCTCTCTCTCCAGATATAAAATTCCGACGATGCATCCCAAAAATTAGTGGCTTAGAAGTAGCCAAACAGGCAGAAGCACCGACAGACATCGATTAAATAACATATAGTTGGAAATAATTTTTTCTGGTCATTATATACTTTTTACAAACCTATTGTACCTTCAGTCAACATATTAAACATATTGAGTTTCACCTCTTATCGGAAACTGTTACCTTACTGATGATCATTTT
Source organism: Cirrula hians (assembly GCA_001015075.1). Taxonomy (NCBI): domain Eukaryota; kingdom Metazoa; phylum Arthropoda; class Insecta; order Diptera; family Ephydridae; genus Cirrula; species Cirrula hians. The sequence goes on from JXOS01072861.1 coordinate 2,702, forward strand.
TATTATCATTTTTATATCAATCAATTAAAGACTGAGAGTAAAATGGGCTCACGCAAACTATATAAAAAATTAAAATAATCAATTCCGTATATAGACTTCTTGGATGCAAATACGTGGAATCGGATTAATCGGCATTTGAGTGAATTTTCTCTGTCACGATTACTAAAGCAGTCATGCATTGATGATATTTGTTTTACACATCTCATTTGTATAAGTTGAGTTTCGGGTAACTCCTATAGACTTAACCCCGTACAAGTATTACTTAGTTACTTAAGTTTTATAATATACTGTAAGTTCGAATATTTATAACTTTTAGGAAACACTTAGTAAACTGATTAAATTTATACAAGGTGTTTTGCCTTCCTCAGCAAAAATATCCCCGAACAGACCAATATTTCTGGTACAACTCCAGACTACAAAAATGACTTCGAACGTTGTTGTATTCCAAGCTTTAAAAAATTGGTATATACATTCAATAATTTAAATATTCTCAACCGTTGTTAGACTGCAGATTTCATACGCCCCAGTTTTCATCGGATACCCAATACATCAGCATTTCATAAGATGCATATACCTTATTTAGGATACTTCTCCGGAACACACCTAGCACATGCTCTTCAGACCTTGAAAGTATTATAACTTCAACAGCATATAGCTGGGTCGGCGTCGTAAGAAAGTTGTAAAATGGGCCCTATTTTTTTCGGGCTCTAGTATGGAATAGATTGTAGAGTCCGTAGTAACAACTAGTACCCTTTGATTTAACAACTAAAATGTCTTCCTTAGAGTCTTGAATAAAATAGTTAAGAACTCTAAGAGAATTCAAATAATTGCGATGAATAACAGATAACTGTTACATAGTAGATTGTCACCAATTACTACGTCTATATTGTTATACATTTAGTTAAAAATCTGCATCCCTAACATAGCCAATATGAGATTTAATTGAATATGTGTATATTCGGAATTTTCGTACCAAGAAGCCAAACATGATGAGATTTCAAGAACTGGAGTTGGTCTGTGCATTTTGTGAGACACCTTCTAAAAGTTAACTTGAACTTTCGAATATGTTGCCCAGTTGTGTACATAATGTACATCACATAGCCTCAAGCTTTAAATTGTTCTTATGGTTCGCTGGAACTCAAGTATAACCTGCAAAGCATTGCTTCACCCTCTAGATTGGGCGGATGAAAACAAGAGCTTCTGAATTTACTATCCATTTTCTCAAACATCCTCTTTTCTGTTTGAAAGTAGTTATTGCAATTTAAATTTCAATAGTTGTTGGACTTAACGTTATTTAGTAATGGAAATTCTTAGTGTATTTCTGCAGATAAATTGGCCCACAGCTTGCACACACAGTGTACATGTTACAGATTACAGAATTAAAAACTAAATAGAAATGAATAACAGCTGGGAAACAAATACCACTTGCAATGTAAACGCTAAAAACAATAATAATAAAAATATTAATAATATGCGGCAATCAGTTTGAGTTCTGCGAGCAATTTCAATGGCAATTCTGCATCTAAATAAATACTTTCTGGAGTATCGCCATATGGCTAAAATGATGCACAGCATGCAGCTTGACACTCCAAATGGAACATATGCAATCATGAAAAAATCTTATCTGAACTATTTTGCAAGCAAGTTACAAACATTAAAATATCAAAATATTTTCATTTTGCCAACAAATTTCTATTTTAAAAATTTTATGCATTTTCACCGCTTGGAGAGGAGTCATAAGCAAACTTATACATTTGATAAAATAAATTCAGCTGTTAAAAACTTTAAACAAAAACCTGATAGACTTAATGGTCGGTCAAAACCGACTACNAAAGCAAACTTATGCATTTGATAAAATAAATTCAGCGGCAAAAAACTTTAAACAAAAACCAGATAGACTTAATGGTCGGTCAAAACCGACTACACAATCGCCATCCGCAACTAATTTAATAGGATCATCCAAATTTGTTAGCAATACCAAATTTATGTAATTTTTTATCAGATAAAACTCACTTCCTCGCATTTATCTCAGAGCGTGGTTATGAGAGGTACCTTTGCATATGCAATGATTTCACTCCAATTTAAATATATTTTGGAAAGTCCGTAAAACCCATAGACCCCAAATGTCAATAGCAAGCAATGGAACACCAGGCTGATAATTCTAATTATATCTGAATTCCATGAATTCATGTGTAAATGTTCTATTTGAGGTACCCAAAATTATGGATGGATTAAACCGGTTCACTAAATTGATCTGACTTTACCGGAAGTATATTCAGAAACCCAATTACAGCAATCAATCTCAAAAACTACAGGTCACAGACGGAGATACGGGCGAATCACTCAATTCCATAATATTTTTTTCATTCTATGAATATGTCTGCAAGGAACACATTATCTATGTATTTCAAACTTTGCACAAAACCATTATACCATCAGTGTATTACCGGGGTGTATATCAAAAATAGTAAAACCGTAAGATACACATCGCCTCAAAATTTTTAAGAACGTAGAAGAGACGGAATTATGGTTTAGCTTAAAATACAAAGCAATTTTCTTTCTTATTAATCAAAATTACTTGGACCTAAAGATTTTCTCCGCACCAAGCACAGTATTATATGAAATGTCACCTGAATATTGAAAATCCCTTTATTCAAAAATTGTTGCTAATTTTCCTTAAATGCCTCTACTTGCACCACAAAAGTATATTATAGGTTTGCCGAATTCCTCCATTTGCAGTAACTTAAGTATACTATATGTACCTCTCATTCTCATCTGAGGAGTTAGCTATATTCGAGGTACCTCTGGTTTTCATGCAGTCATGCACACATTCGGAAAATCGTTTGGTTCTCTCATAACCTATCTAATAATGAAATTTTAATGAAAAATATCAACTCTTACGACTACAATAGTTCTGAGGAATAGTGTAGTTACCCAAAATATGGGCCGGGTCTTGATCGTTCAGAATTCCATCTAACATATTTCAATAGAATATGTGTGCTTGATTTCGTAAATCTAGGTCTGGCCTTTTAGTTTTTTTTTCTTTTTTTTTTTTAATAGATTGACAAATTGACGCACGGACGGGTATGAACGAGAAAAGCCTATTCTGATGCTGATAAAAAAAGTATTTATTTTGAAAAGTCTGTAAGCACGCGTTCGGGGTGCTACAAACTTTTGACTTAAACTAAAATACCCTATTGGCGACGTTTATAAAAGAAAAAAATTGTAAATCTGCATATCAGCACTATTGCTACTAAGCGTAAAATAGTTTTTGCTGTTGGACGCAACATTATGCAATTTTTGCGCCAGCCAGAGTGAACAGCTAAAAAGTATTGATGTGATTTGAGAGTAAAAATGAAAAAAATAAGTATTTCATAAATTGGATTTTAAGTAATTTTTGAATAACCGTATCAACTGCTCAACTGGTGAAGATATGCATGTGCATGATATGAATATATGAAATACTGTTTAACGCGGACGCAGATGGGGTCAAGGAAACGCTTTGCCACAAAGACACGAACTTCGTGGAAATTTCATTACAATGCTTCTTAGCTGTTTTGATTTATATTTAAATGGTAACTGGCTTCTCGAATTGAACATTGAAATAATTTTTTATATTCAAAATACGTACGAAAGTAACAGTTGGACAGAAAAGTTCGGAGGCTAACGTAAATTTTTTTTTTTTTTTTTTCAATTTGTTTTTATTATTAAATATAGTTGCCATCGCGGGCGGTATAACGGTTTTAGCGAAAACACGCCTCAGTAATGGAGACAACCAATTCATCGCTGTAAAATTTCTTTCCAGTGAGCATTCTCATGAGGTCTGATAAAAGGAAAAAGTACGTCGGAGCTAAATTTTAACATACGGTGGATGCGGAAGAAAATCGAAGCCGCATTGCATTATCCTGATGAAACAGTACTTTGTTTTTCTTAAAACGGGCCGTTTTTGCGATTTCGTACGTCAAACTCTNTTTTTTCTTAAAATAGGCCGTTTTTGCGATTTCGTACGTCAAACTCTCGAATAACCCTATTAAATAGATGCTGTTGATGTTTTTTTTTCCTGATAATCGTTGAATATATCACCGTGAGCATCCTTGTACCCTAACCTTGCCAACAATCTTTGCACGCTTCACCACGTGCAGTCCACTCAAAAGAAGATTGTTTTGATTCTGGTTCTAAATGATGGAGCCATGTTTCATTCATCCTCAAATATCTAGGCATAAATTCGGTTTAATTATGCTTGAACAGTTTCAATCAATTCCCTGAATCATTAATTCCTTGTGAGTTCGATCGATTGTGAGCTCGCGCATGCACGCACGATGTGTTCAGCATGTTCCTCTGATAACTTTACAGCTCCGGCTATTTCGATTAATGTAACTTTGCGGACATCAAAAATTATTGTATGGACGTCTTTAATGTTTTCGTCGGTAATACTGCCGTCCACTGCATGCACGATCCCCGATGCTCATTTCATCCTGTTTTAACTTATCAAACTAATTCTTATTGGTTAATTTCCCTGGAGCAAGCATTGGCTTGAAGAAGCATTGGCTTAAAGTCTATTTTTTCACCAAAACGCGATACTTTATCGAGAAATTCTGTTATATCTATTTTGTTCAAATAGAAAGCTCAAATTTATTTATGTATACAGATGCTGCCGGCTAAGAACAATAAACAGAGCTGATTTTCCAAAGCTTCTTCATAGTGGGATCACTAATATTGTAGATAAGAGTATTGTACGCAATCAATAGATAAATATGGGCAAATGCCAAGAAAAGAGTTTCTGTCAAATATATACCATTAACTACGGAGCATATGGAAGTTTTCAAAGATCTTTCTACTTTCAATATTCATATTAAGATGATTGTAAGAAAACTGATGTTGCTGCTGGGACTCATCGAAAGATGAACGAATGAATTCCGTGACTATAGACAACTAAGACCTTATATTAATGAATTATAGCCTGACTTTGGCGTCACGTTAATGTAATTTCAATGGCGTTATACAAAATATAGTTTTTTTTAGTTGCTTACCTCCTTAATGTGCACTTTAATTTTAATATTTATTCTAAGCAACAATTAAGTTTGTGCAAACTTAAATAATTTAAGTAGTAAAGAAAAATTTTTAAGATGATGAAGTAATTAAACAGTAATTCAGCAATTAGGTAGGTGTTTAACGCCATACTGCAATAACAGGAAGAATAAGTGTTCTGAGGACCTTGAAAATATGTATCTCTGATGATGAAGATGTCCTGTTTTGTTCCAAGGCTCTTATAAAATTGAGGTCTAAGTTTGAATAGGTTGTGTANATATCTCTGATGATGTAGATGTCCTGTTTTGTTCCAAGGCTCTTATGAAATTGAGGTCTAAGTTTGAATAGGTTGTGTAACATTTATTAACCAATAATGCACAAGGTGATACACATGTTTTCTTAAATAAAAAAATTGTGCACATACAAAATTTGTTTATTATGTGAGTAACCCCTTTAAAAAATTTTAGTTAAATACACTATAGTTGATTGTGCTTTAATTGGCTATTATTTCTAACGAATGTTATTATGATTACATAGCGAAATCATGTAGTACTTTTTTGAATAGCACCAAATCGTAACAATTGAAGCATTTGAATTAAAAATGTAAAAAATTCGATTGAAGCATATAAATAGTGCGGTGTCATGGCATAATATAAGGAAAATGCGGGAAACCCGTTAGGCGTTATTTCTCCATGGCAATAATTTGGTTCTTGGCAATCGTTTACTAGTTAGAATACATATAATGGAAGATCTGACAATTTCGCCCGACTACTATATTCATAATTTTGTAATACTTACCCAAACACTGAGGGTATTAAGAGTTTGTGCAACGATTGTAATCTTTATAAATTCTAATGACCGACTTTTGGAGATCGACGCATAGAATCAAAGTTGAACAATCGGTTTCATTTTGTTTTTTTTTTTAGCAAATTCAAGTATAACTCGTAAGTTAGAAAAATTTTTCCATAGTTTTGGGCTGAAAAAATTATATTTCCCCAATTTTTCTTTTTAATAGTTTATTGTATTAACATTAACAAAAAAATACCTCATGAGCCCTCTTAAAAACTGATTTAGTCGTTCCGATATCCATCAAGCAAATCTGCCAAGAAATAATCAAATCTTAAATAGTTATTAATTTGTTTGTTGTAAAAATTTAATGTTTTACTCACCAAAAAATTTGCAGTACAAATTTTTCCATTATTTCGGGATAGGGTACACCAGGGTCCAAAAGAAATGTTTAAATGTCGGTTACACACATTAAATTTTTTCAACTACGAAGTGACCAACTTATGGTAAATGTTGTGATACAAATATTTGGCCAAACATAGTTCGCTGATGTATATTTGGCTTATGCGTCAGGAATTATTATGGTCGAATCATTTCAAAAGTTTATATAATGAATAATCAACATTTTTAGAAAAAGTTATCTATTTTACAATATTTTATAGTACTTTGTAAAATAAAAGCTTCGCGACGTGGCATACGGATTTGTAAAATTACGTATTTAATAATCCATTCCCCCCTCAATCAACTTTTGATCCATTCATACTTCAAATCAACCTTTGAAACAAACTAATATTTTCAAAATAACTTCAAATTGTTATAAAAGCTGTATAAAACTTGCAATGAATTAAAGGTTCAATTTCGATCAAATTGGTCGTTCTGATTGTAGTTCTGTTTCCATCTAAATCGTAGTTTAGCTTGTTTACAGATTGTGAATTATTTTCACGTTATTCCAACAAGAAGAATATTAATCTATTAGGAAAAGGTTGTGCACTCCATGGGAAAATGTGCAAAGAATGTTTGGCATAGAGTACATGGGAGATTGTGCAAAGAATGTTTGGCATAGACAGACTCGTTTCAGACTGTTCTATCATGAAGAGATTCGCAATCAACTTAAAAAAACTATCTATTGAACAATGGCTGTCTGTATATTTACCTATCTGCAACCACGAAACCGTTNGTCTATCATGAAGAGATTCGCAATCAACTTAATATATATTTACCTATCTGCAACCACGAAACCGTTAGTAGCTTTTGTTTAAGTTCGATGAAATTTGTTNTAGTAGCTTTTATTTAAGTTCGATGAAATTTGTTAATTTAAATTTAATTTTTGTCCTAAATGTAAGGTCCAGTTTGTGAATGGTCTAAATGGGTACATACAATTGATTGACTTCCACAGAGAAAACGTCCACAACTTTACAGAAAATAAGTTTATCATAAATAGTTCTTTTAGTCCCATCTATTCACCTAGATAAAACCTTTTAGTGAGTAAAACAAACAATATGAAAATTTTGGATCAGTATTTTAGATACCTCCATCCTAAAGTGGTACCAGTTCACATTTATGGAAGTTGATTTCAAATATAAAATTCGTTTCCTCCAACATTTTCCGAAAAGTGACAATAGGGCTCAGAAGAAAATATTTTTTTAATAGTTTTTTTTTTACTTCGATCGACGGTTGGTTATTTCTGTGAAATTGGAATTAAGTTTTCTAAGCAATGTATCCGAAGATATAAACCAATTTTGCTCAAATTGCTTATGTTATGACGACAACCCCAAAATGTGTCCAACAATACAGTACATTGTAATTAAACATCTGGATTAAAGCAAATTTCGGTGCAATATTCTTTATTAAGTATTCTATCCTACAATTGTGTTGCAATTTTACAATGTCGTCGCCATAACCGAAAACTAGTTCCAGTCGAATTTTTGTGAAGAAACATCTGCCTTTTATGTTCATATCTGTGAAATCTGGAATAACCGTACTATAGGAGGTACATAATCGTGGACCGATTTNCACCGATTTTGGTCACTGATGTCAGTCCACGAAAATTTATTAATAAACCAAATTTCATCNGACCGATTTTGTTTGGTCACTGATGTCACGAAAATTTATTAATAAACCAAATTTCATCAATTTATCGCTGAAACTACTTAAGCTATCAAGTTCACAGACAAACACCAAGGTAATAATGAAAAATGTGGGTTTCTTAATTGGAAGGCTTTAGTAGGACAATTACTCGAAAGCCTTTTTCCAACCGAGACCTATTAGTTGTTTTGTTAGAAACTGCAATAATTGTTACAGTCTTCGCACATCCAACGGAAAGATGGTAGGATGAGTCAGTTAAACCGTTTATTAAATTATTGATAAAATATATACCAAGCACAGTGCGTCTGTTTCTCAACGATGAAAGATCAATTAGCATGAGTCTATTCACGTACGGAGGCAAATGTGCATTTCTATTGCAATACCATCTACGCAAAGAGCAGGAACTGTTTTTGCATTCATTCTTAAATATTGATGTAGATGCTGTAACCTGGGTCCAAAGTATGGAACCATATTCTAATATCGGGCAGACATGGGATGTGAACAGTACCATTGTAGTATATGGGTCAAACAATATTTGCCCCAATAGGAAGATTAATATGTTCAATATAACGAAGCTTAAGATGTAGGTATTTTTTAAACTGATGACCATAACTAGACATATTTTCAGTTTGTATTGATATAATGAATGGTGGAAGCGGTGTTGTGAAAGGTTTCAAGTTGTTTGCCGTTGAATGTAAAAGTTTTTGGGGATACCCCAGGGAACTAATGGAATGGCATAGGTTTTTATATCATAATAGATGGTTAATAATCTATGAAAGTACTGGAAGTTATGACTAAATTTTTATGAAATTTCAGAATACAAAACTATATTTAGGTCTGACTTTAACATATTTCACGGAGAAAAAAGTATTTATATGAATGATTTGTATTACAAGAGGTGAATTTAAACTATCTTAAAGACATTCAACGAAAAAAAATTCTTATTACCTTACATATTTTGGAGGAAATCCTTTGGCTTATGACATGGAAGCACGTAAAATATCAATTTATTTATATTTAGTTTCCCCAAAGGTGACCACGCACTCGAATTTCCTTGACATTGCATATTCGTACGCCTAATATAACGCATATGCCAGCTTAACAATAACACATAATAATAGTAATAATAATAAATTCCAGAAAAAGGAAAATATATAAATATATAATGGAAATAAACACAGAATCTATAAACATGCTTATGACCATACCCAAATGCGCTTAATACGAATACACAAAAACGGACTGAAAAAAAATGCTGTACAAACATTATGTGCAGGAGCATGCAGAGACCAAAAGGCATTGGCTGGGCGAAGTTTAATATTAAATGTTCCAAAATGCTTGCTGGGCTTGCAAACTTTTTAAACTTTTTATATAAATGTGGCTGGAGCCCTTTTACTCGGAAGGCCCAACCAAAACACTATCACATTTTATTACAACTGGCAGCAAATATAAATGGCAAGAATATGGCCAACACAGAGAAATTTATGAAAAAAAAAGAAGCAAAAAAAGAAATAAAAATTTTAATAATAATAAAAGTTATTTTTTAATATTGTTATTAGCAGTGTAAAGGGGTAAAATGAAATTCAAGTAAAATCATTTTTAAGCTTGGGCTTGCCATCTATAAACAGCAATATAATAGGTATTAGTTGTGTGATAACCTGTACGTGGACAAGCGGAAGGAACCAATTACAAAAAAAAGACACTTTTATAGGTTCACAAACACGCTATGCCTCTAACCCAGGATGGCAGTTACAATTTAATATTAATTTAATATTACACAATAACACTTTTAATAACACGCAGTTCCATTGGCACAGGAATTCATTATAGCTGCACATGCTTGTACGAGGTGTCAGCTAATAAGTGTTTTATATAAAGTTAATCAAGGTGTTTCTAACCTTGTTTCTTGTATAATCAATTACACATAAAATCGAAGTTTTGTATACATTCATTTGTGCATTAATGAAATTATTAATGGACATGTGAGATATACGAAACAAAAATTAAAAGTGTCTACAATTCATAGTCAAAAATGTTTCCACACAGATAGTCGGTTATTAAAAAAAAATGTATTTATATAATAAAA
>JXOS01072998.1:0-10927 GCA_001015075.1 Cirrula hians
ATTAAACAAACCTTAATCATATGATCCCAAGGACTCTGTAACGAATTCGATCAAAAATATGGCATTTTTACCTTTTAGTTCAAATCAGCTTAATGAATAAAAAATACTTAATCATGTTGCTTTTTTTGTGCTCCCCGCATTACCCCAAATATATAAAACTAATTGATACTGAACCAAGTGCGTTTCATACGCTTCTGCAGATTTCAAATCTACAGTATTAAGCCAAGTCAGCGAGGATCGAATCAGATGTTAATCGCAACCAGCAAGTTAAATAGTGTATTTTAGTGCCCGGGGACTAATGCCAGTTTGCAGTATGAAGGAGGGGTGCAACTTTAGTGAAACACACGAGAACCCCAAGTATTTACATTTACATTTATTTACGGAAATGCGGAAATGCTACCTCACCAATGGCCGGGACAGCATGATTGGAACATCCTGTAGAAGTACAACGTGATGAAACTGGTACCACAGGACAGCTGTCTTCGTGGTCCTAGACAAGCCCTCTTGGGAGAGTAGCCGTCGCATGTGATGGTTTAAACCTAAACCTAGTCCAAAACATGCGGTAACTTAAACTGAGATCATACAGGTGTCAGGTACCATCTGCCTCCCAAGGTCTGGGCACCTTGTCAGTTTATTTTTACAGACCTGAGCATACCATTCTGATGCGTACGAGATCCTGAAACATACGTAAAGACCAGCATATGTCTTGTTAGGCACTCGACTCATTTTTTTCTATCATTTTAGGATTTTTGGCAATCCTATCGTGCATAAAAATCCTGAAATACCAAATGGGAACACAACAAGTAAGGTCTGAATTTTAATATTGTTATATCATGATAGTAGAAAATAAAGTCAATAATTTGACTAGAATGTTAAGTGTATAAGAACTCTTAGTTTTCAATTTGCACAGTTGAAAGATTAATTAAGAAATCAAAACGTAGTCGCACAAGTCTCGAAGACGATCGATGTCAAAGATTTTCAAAAACAGGAAGAACACTAGATATCTTTGATAAAAGACATGTAATCGTATTAGAAAATTGTCGTGTGGTTGACAGAGATAAAGTAGAAGCCGAACGCCGTTAAGCCGTATTTTGACTGAAGTATTGGGTTTCCGAAAACCCTAGGCAGAATGGTTGGAACAAAATTTTCTGGGCAACACTTTGAGAGTTTTCGTATTATGTAAATTCTTTGTATGTCGACGTAAGACTATGAATGGGACTTGGGTCTATCACCATGTTCCCTTGTTCTTCGAATACTCTAATACATTAAAAAAACAGAGAAAAAGAAATGTGTAAGCCCTGGAAAACAAAGAAAAACTAGAGTTGAAGAATGAAGAAAATTGTGCAATTATAACAAATTCTTAAATTAATTTAGCGTAACAAGACGAGCGTAACATTTTATTAAAGCAAAAGTACAAAGGCCGTCATTACGTACCTCAAAGTTAATTCAAAGCATACAAAAAAGGCGACAAAAAAAATAATATGTTAGAACGAAATGCAAAAGAAAATGAAAAGCAGTGACAATTTAAATGAAAATTTAAAAAGCGTTGGGTGAGATGAAAATGGTATGAACTCAGGATGATTGCTTGCCTGCGAGCAGTGGATTTCAGACATAATTGCTGTGGCGCAAAAATCTTGTTAACTGTGCTGAAAAATAAAATTTTAAAAAAATATTGAGTGTTAATAAAAGTGAACAGTCAAATACAAACAAAATTGTTCTAGTTTTTACTTTGTTTAGAAATAATGAGGCAACGTCTAAAAGGGCCACTGAGGTTCGGAATAGCTGGAGGTGAAAGCAGATTGAATATTTAATTTTTTTTTTTTTTTAAAATTATTTAAATCAAATGAAGATACAAGAATGGTTGGTAAAAATCCGACCGTGAAATAAAAAAAAAAAACAAAGCCAACATTTTGTCCTCTTTCATTATTGGTATTTTTGAATTTCATGCGCTTTAATTTATTTCATCAATACGCTGCTCCATCTAAAGAAACTCTCAATTATATAAAGGTGCGAGAAAAATGTCTTTGAAACCTTATTCAAAAAGTTCAGCAAATGCGGCTTTCAAAATTTTGTTTTTATAACAAATAAAACTGTAACGTCATATCTACAATTGAAGTAAAAATTTTAAATAATTTCTTTTTGACCTAGGTCCGGGTGAATTTTTCTTACTTAGTGCTGGCTTATGTATTGGAATATTCAGGTGAATGTATTCTTTTTTTTAAAGATTTACTTGAAAAACTCCAATAACTACTAAACACTAAATTTTATATACCAAAAACATAACCGTGGTTCATATTGGTGACTTAGAAAATCGACCGTTGGCCGTTGACCGTTTACGTCAATAAATGAATCGAACTCTGAAAGTTATTGTAATTTGTAATGCAATTTTGGAGTCGCAGTCTACAAGAGTTACTCAATGTAATACACCTACTTTAGCAATTCATGAACTCAGCCACACTTCTTTCAAAATTCACCGGAAAAAATTACATCGATCTATTTAAAAAACTGAACAAGTCGTCGTGATGACAAGATACATAGAAATATGTAATGCTACTATTCCACTGCTGAGATTCTTGAAAATAATATATTAGCAACATATTACTGCTAAAATGGTTTATTAAGTTAACGGATTGAATTACTTCTGCATATAATTGACTGCCGTTGAAGTGTTGGTGTAAGGGCTTGGAAATTTGAGCTTTATTCTCTGCAGAATTTGCCTCTTCAATTACAGTAACTGTAGAAAATCGAATTTCTCCTGAATATGGCCTGGTATACGGAACAGAAATCAGCGGTTATTTGATACCACAGTGTAAAGCTTTGATTATATTATCGATAAGTACGACATACATATTACAAAGAGACTCTCAACATCGTTCAAGATTTTTTGAGCTAACTACTTCGATATAGTAAAATAGTAGCATTTTAGGTTTCTTGTAGGCTGATTCATAAAAAAAATTACGTGAAATACCGATGTCCGTTTGTCCATCCGTCGGTCTGGTCGTCTGTCCTTGAGTACGATAATTTGAGTAATTTGTCAGGTAGATTAACGAATTCTTTTAATAAAATCGAATATTTTGTAAAATGTCTGCTCGAGTTGGTGAACCGTCCAAATCGATCCATAATTTTAGGTACGTGGTGTAGAATGTTTTCTCCGGATTTCACGGAAATCGGTAAGAAAGCCATGTGCTTCATTTCAGGTACTGCAATTTTATATGAAAAAATATTTAAGTAAGTGCAATAACATTGTACAATTTTAGCATAATCAGTCAATAACTTCTGAAACTTTCCATAAATTTTTCGATTCTCAGAAAAATAAATTTAAATGCCAGGTTCTTCACGCAAACTACTCAAACTTACTTACTTATACGTTCTTACGTTATTGCCATATCATTTTACGATATAAGCGAAATTAGTTTATAATTTTTCTCATAATCATCTTATCCCGAGTTTCATTAAATGAGTAATACCAGTTGTTTTGTCGGAATTTACCTAAAATTGTTATTCTTGTAAAATTTTGATGCTTTTATGAATTGAATGACTATGGGTATTATGTAGTTGATCTGGACCGAGAATTACTTCAGGCTTGTTTTTTTTTTATTTTGCATTATATTAAAATATTCTTATTTTTCATAAAAATGTTGTCTCTCCTTAAACTATATTTATTTATTTAAATAACTAGTGTAGCTTTAATAATTATTTGAATTTTGAAGATAAATTAATTTCTTTCATTTAATATTTCGCCTAACTACATTTGGCATCAATAACCGTCTGAATTTTCCTGGACAAATTGTCAACCAGAATTTTGCCAGATTACGGTAGTTTATTACCCTATGCATGCTTAATTTGGAGCAAAAATTTATTCAAATTACCAACCGAAAACCATGACTTAGTCGTCACCGCGGCTCAACATGAAGAGGAATTTTTCTTTGCACTCACCAGATCACTTTCGCTCATTCCTCAGCTGCCCAATTCGAGTATATTTATGCATATATAAATATATATCCACGCCGCCAATAATATTGGTAAAGTGTACATTAGTTTTGACGGTACGCTTGAACCACGTAGAACGAGTGATCGTAGACCTATTCAAATATATACAGATATAATCCGTATCACCAAAGTAATTAAGATCCGAACAATATTTAGGGTACCATACACCTTTTTACTGAAAATTGGGACCTTGGAACAGTTAGAGATGGTATTTTGCAATGAAATTTCGTTATTAGTGTGTTCGAACTATGGTCGTGATTTAATAAAAATCAGAGGTACCTGCAAGTAAGCAAATTTTGCTAGAATAATTAATCAAGTTCAACGAAATTATGGAATAATTGTGATCGATGTCCGTAGTAAAAATGGGTATGTTTGGATGAAACTCAGATATACCTTCAATATACTTATGTGTTCCGAAAAGAGGGTTTTGAGCACATTTGCACTGACCAGATATACTAAACATTTTAGAACCGCCGTGTATCTCTCTGCCGGCCAAAGCCGACTGTGACATTCTCGCTCGTTTCTTTTTTAATTTTTTGCGCTGTCTTAAGCTGGTACCTCAGAGAGTCCCCGAATTGCCTCATTTAAAACCATTCAAGAGGTGCAGAAACCAACTTTTTTCGTCCCAATCAATTTTTGATTCGTAAATTGTTGAACATTTTGCGGAATTGAATTGAAGTATCATGAAAGATCTTTCCATGTTTTAAGTGCACTTCAATTTGTTTATACCTGCATCTAAAGGATAATATTATTTGCCAATTGTCTAATAAAGAAATAATTTTTTTATAAAGTAAAATTATTTACAGAAAAAGTTTGAACAAAGCTTGCTATAACAGCTTGAACAAGTTATAAATCATTAAAACACCAAATAATATTATTTTCAATGAAAAAGCATGATCTGTGGAGGTGAAGTCATTTTAATGTTGTTTATGCAACAAAACTATGATTTAAATTAAAAAAGCTATGGAAAACTCGTGCGACAACAAAAGCCCCTGTTTAACTTACAAATGAATGAAATAACAACAATATATTTAATATGAAATGAGTGTAAGAAATTCAATTAGCATCTCGCGCGCTTCAGCTTAAAAGCGTGAACAATTTTGAGAGTCACTATATAATAGTGGAGATAATATTGAAGACCACCAAAACCCGTGTGTGAATACACTAATGTTGGGGTATTGAAGTCGCTAATACAAGAGTATACACTTAAATTCTATGCAGGTGATTTTGACTAGGCCAATTACTGTAGAAGCCATTTAGCTGATCTCATGCAGTTCATTTTACACTGTTCGAAAGAATTCGTAAACTATGTCTTTACACCTAACATTGATATCCGTCTCTTTGAAATTCGCTATAGTTATTTGGGTCACAATTTGAATGAATTACGAAGCAGGGTTATGCCACTATAGCCTTCTCAGTCTTTAGATTGGAAGCACATCAAATATTAAATAAACACTTCAATAGGGAATTAAAATATTTGAATGAGAACTACGCACATGTAATCGTTTGAGCTTTCATTAAGAAGTCCATTTTATGCAGTGTGAATTATGTAATATTAAAAAACGCCCAGCACAATTTACGTATCTGTTATACCACATCTACAACAATAAAACTTGCTGCTGCCAATAAAAATAAAAATTATTTAAATTTACTTTGTTTACTTGTAATACCCATCATGTAATTGAATGGGGCTTATGTGTTTGGCCAAAGTGTAATATAAATACTTCTGAGTGATGTCCGTCAATCCATCCGTCAGTCTTTATATGATTTCAATATTTTAAGCAGTTATGGAAACAAGCCTTTGCAATTTTGTAATAGCTTTTTTTGATTTAAAATAAAATAAAGTCAATGAATGGTTAAATCGATGCATAGTTTCAAGTGCTTCCTGTTAACCAAACCTCAACAAATTTACTAAAAATGCTTTAACAGCTAAGCTATTGGTCTTTAATATCTTTAACTTTGTGTATACATCTTAATAAATACCTTTATTGAACTTACTGGTAGATATTCTTTTCCGAAGGTCTTCTTTTTGGAGAGTTATACACAGCATAAAAAAAAGTTACACTGAGCGATTTCCATCAGCAGGTCAGTAAGTCTATACTGGATTACAATATCTAAAGGAGTTTTGGAGATGGATCTTTGGAATCTAAGTTCAATAAAACCGATGCATTTTTCCACGTAACTCCCATAAACCAAACCTAAAACAAATTTAATTAAAATGTTTTTAAACCTATCCTTGTCTTCAATAGCTATAATTTCGTTGATACACCCAAATAAACCCCCTAATTGAATCTACGATTAGATCTAGTCGATCCAACCATCGATGACCCAAAATTGGTTGTTGTTTTTCAATAAATATTATTACCTTTTTCATGCTAGATTTTTCTATGAAATCTTTCAAATATTTATGTGTATGTGACCCATTATATGGAACCATGTACGTACTTTTGAAAGTCGGACCCCTAAACATGTCAATGCAGAATGCAAATAGATTTAAATCAAATTTAATCTCTAAAATTGTTTTATTTTTTTACAATAGAAAAAGATTAGCAGGGGTCCAATATTTCCGAAAATGTCTGACCAGGTTCTACATCGAATTATTTCTTTTTATAATAGTTTTCTTAGATACATAGGCGATATATTGTTATAGCAGCTTGTTATAAAGACAAAAATGTGAGTTCGACCATTTGAAGACGTTCAAGAAAATGGACCATGGCAACTGTTTTCCAAAATCTATAAAACTGAGAATTATTCTAGATGGAAGATTCTGATTAAAGAAAGATGATGAAGAATTTTAACTTTTGGCTATTTCGTAGTCGGGTTAAACCGACCATTGCATGTACCTTGCTTTATATTCACAATTACAACTAACGTGCGTATTGAATATGTTCTCATGTAAACGAGTGTGCATTGCTGGAACCGCCATAGCAACCTCACTCTTGCACACATGCACACGCGCGCAAAGCTACCACAAACTAGCATAGGCGCAATAAATAATAAATTTATTATTGCAGCATATAAGCAGTAAATGTATCGCCACTGCTTATTTATTATTTCTTTCGTCGAATTTTCATTTTTAATGAACGCTGCTTTCATTTAATTTTATAATAAAAAAAATTAATTTATAAAAAAGTATATATATTTTGCTCTGTGCTTTTGTTGTTTTTGCAGATTTTAATTGATATCTTAACTAGTGTGGCGTAAAATTTGCGATTTTTCAATTAAAATCTTAAGTGCAACAACAACAGCATTACGACAGCTTCATTTTTTGCTTGTTTCGGATCCTGTGGACGGTGCGGCGTGAAATCGGGGCGTGCAAGGAAGAATCAAACAAACAACCGACAGCCAATATTCAATGGGCTGCTACAATTACATTTTATGAAACCGTTTGTAATACTATTTTCGTTTTCATCTTTCGGCATCACAACACCATCTGAGAGCAATTATTTAATACAATTTGGTGCCGTTGAATTATTTCCTGCAAACGCCAGCGCATGTGGTAAGTTTCAATTTTATTTATCCATTATGAAATGATGTACAGAACAAGGTTTTGTTGCTGCAAGTAATTGTATTAAAATATTTTAATTACATTTTATTGCAAACACACTCCCACAAATGCAACTTTGTTGTGACAACTGGAAGCCGTTGAACACACTGTGAATTGCTTGATGTTCAGCAAAATAATGAGACGAAGGAAGTTTTTTAAATTAAGTGAATTCAAAGTGAAATAAATAAAATCTTTATTTTTGTTTCTGTTGAAAACAGTGACAAATTTTCAATGATTGTACCTATGACTAGACTTATATGTTCCAATACTCATGAGGTTGTAAGGTAAAAACTGATTTTTCTTCTGAAATATCCTATCCAAAAAGCAGATTTATTTAGTCTCAAAAGCCTGAAAAGCTTTACAAAGTCTGGTAATGAGTTGCATTCTGCAATTGCTCAGTATATTCTTTGAAATTCCAAATAATTTGCTACAACACTTACAATGCAGTGGCACTTCAAATTAAAAACTCCTGACGTAGTTGATATACCCGTTGTTATACCCATCAATTTAATAGGGCTAATACGGATTCGTGCATAGAAAATCATCTTTTCGGTTATATACATCTTACAGACATATTAATAGAATTAACAACAATTTCTATAGAGCGAAGTCCGTCTATTTGTTACTTCAATAACTTGAGAGGTTTCTGTTATAGATTCATTGAATTTACCGTCCGAACACATTTTTGATAAAGTGAAAATATGTTTGTGAACGGGAAAAATCAGTCTATATCTCCCATTGCTCGTTTATCTTTGGTTTTATAGACATTTGAATAAAGGTAAGGTATTTTGGAGTATTGCTATAACATTGTCGGATTCCTGCCATAGAACATCTACTTCTGAATTGAATAATAGCAGAAAAGCCTGGAGTTGCATCGTACACTACTGAAATGGGATGAGGTATGGAAATATTTTCGTGTCATCACCAAAGCATTGAAGATTTGAGCTTAATCGCTTTATAGCTTTGGATACCTACTGATTTGATGAAAATTTGCATAAAAGACAGGTGCATTTTAAGTCTATTACCATAACCTTAGACAATTTAAGCAAAATCGGGATATAACTTCGGATATCTACCATAGCACATTTGAAGCTGATTTCACGAAAATTAAAATTTTGATGATAAAATGCATGGCTGATAAGTATAATGGAGTCAGTTTTGTCCAACTATTACAATTATCGTGTATTTAATTGATTATTATGTCTTTAAGATTTCAATATGTTTTCAGGAAATGTGTCTTCGGAAATTAAAAATTGAAAAAAAACAAAGGTCATTGAAATGTAAACAGATCTGATCAACTTTTTTTTTTTTTTATTCTGCCCATATCCAAATATTCCTGCTTTAATATCAATGTGATGAAACGCCTGACTTTGATGTTAATAATTGTTTAATCGGATGTTAATGTGCTCTACCCGAAACTAAAGTCGGATTTTTTAAATATTTTACAATCTTAAGCGAAAGACCCAAATATGCTTTCAAACAGTAAACGTTCTATTAAATGTACCCGAAGTTATGGACGTCTTTAGTTAAAATTTGACATTGTTATGGCAATGGCCCAAAAATGCTTCTATTTTGAATTTTAGTACAAGGTGATGAAACACTTTTATGCTTATTTTCGTGAAATCAGGGGTAGTCCAGCTATCGAACGTACTCAAAATTGTGTACCGCTTTATTACAGAATACAGGCAGACCTTGGTCAATCGAAAGTTTCTTATACCCATCAGTCATATTTAAGTTTGCAAAGTATTTAATGCATGGAGTTAATCGTTTACTAATATATTCTTGGAGACATAATCGATTGGGCGATGTCCGTCTAACCGTCTGTCTGTTGGTCATCTCGATAAATTGATTAGATTTTGAGATAGATTGATGAAATTCAGTTTCTGTAAAAATTTTATGAGCAAGGTCATGTTCGTTAACAGGCAAAATCGGTCCACAATTTCTAGTACCTCGGTATCGAATTTACTCCCTATTTTCCGGAAATCAGTGAGATTGCCAGGTATTTCATTGGATTCTACGAAAATTTTGTAGGTAGCATGTTAGAGTCATTACCCTAACATGGTAACATTTTATAAAAATCGGTGCAGAATTTTGGATACCTCTCATTGGATATAACCGCCAGAATCACAAAACTATCAAACTTTGATAGATTATTGATTGAAGCTTAATTGTGCTGAAAAAATTAAATAATTAAGAAACAAATATTTCAAATCCTTTTAATATAAATAACGATCTTTTTAATTAAATATTAATTATTTTTTTAAAAAATCAATGAAATGATTTTNCAAATAACGATCTTTTTAATTAAATATTATTTATTTTTTTAAAAAATCAATGAAATGATTTTAAAGTTGTAACAAATTAATTTTGTATTAATGCATATTATTGGTTTCTAATTTTTAATTATGTGGCCACTGTTAACTCTTTGCACGCCTTTCTTAGCTGCTACTGAGGTACAACTCCTTTCTTAACATCTTTGCTGCATCCTTATGTTTCTTCACCACCACTTAAAGGAACCGTTACCTTTGAAAATACTTGCTCAAATTTGTCTTTAATACTCAACCACTTCCCAAATTACACTATGCACGTTGTAGTGCCACGAAATTTAGCGATCTGCCGGGGCAATTCAACAGAACCAACTACCAAATTATCAAATTAATGTTGCAGCAATCAAAGCTTAGAATTTGTGATGGAAGCAATAGCTATCACAATAGAATTTGTGATGCAAGCAATAGCTATCACAAATTCTAAGTCTTTAAATAATTTCTGTGTTATGGGAGTGTAAATGTTGTCTTTCTGGAATTGCGTGCCTGCTAAATATTTTGGTGCCCTGAACAATTTTCTTGAAGAACTCACGAAATAAAATGCTTAAAATCTCATAGCAACTTCGCGATTTCCTATTTGTTACATCTGCTATTGTTATAGAAATTGCTATTGTGAGTGCTACTTTAGTTGTAGTTGTTATTATTGTTGGATCATGCTATTATTATTCTTTACGAAATTGCTAAAATATTTGTATTGCTATGCGCGACCTGCCGCACACTAACGCTATCACTTTGCAGGCGCTATTCCATTTCCATGAGCGGTGTTCTGGTTGTTGCTGTTGTTGTTATCGTTTAACATTTTATTGTTCATGCAGAAGCATCAGCAGTATTGCTGTTGTGTGCTGCATTGTTGCAGCAATTTGCTGCTCACAATGACCTTTATTAAGGTAAGCACACGTTCCAAGGCAATAAATTGCATTAGTGCTTTGGCGGAGGTTTACTTATTGTTGTTGTTATTGTCATTTTTGCCAATCACACAGACCACTACAATACGCAGCAACATCTGTTGCTCTGTTTAATTTAAAATTGTGTTTTTTTTTTTTTTTTTTTTTTTTTTTTTTTTTTT
>JXOS01073015.1:0-12168 GCA_001015075.1 Cirrula hians
AATTTAATTTAATTTAATTTAATTTAATAGGTTCCAAGCTTAGTCTTATAATGTTTTCAATTTACGCAAGTAGTATGCTCAAGCAATTGAGCAACCGAAATATATTCCCTTATGTAGACGACACCGCTTTTTTTTGCCACCCACGCATGCTTGAACACAGTCATAGCCCGAATCCAGCAATGAGACAATGGTCTCATAGTAACTAGCCAAAAGACAAAACTAATGTATAATTAGACCGGCAAAAATTACCAAACGTAGAGGATTCAGTCATGTACATCGTGTCAAACTATAAATATCTTGGCGTTATTAATGACGACCACTTGAAAAGGCACCTGCACATCGCATACTTACAATAAGAATTTAGAAGCATGGCATTTGTTCTTAATCGATTAAGTTTTTGTAGCATCTGGCATATATTAGTGATGTACATTTTTCGCTGGCTGAATTGTTTCTACTACACGGCATAACAGTGTGGGGCTCTTCTACCCATTGTACCCGTTGCGAATAATAAGAAACAATAAAGTGAATGCACCTTTTCCAGATGTCAGTGCGCTATTTCAACTTAATTTAATTAATGCATTTTATACTTCTCATGAGTACCGCATAGAGATAGACCATAAACATGAAACCAGAAGAAAGCTAGAAAGCCGTTACAAAGTACCACTTTTTCAAAATCATTATGGTATGAGTACTCTTCAGTGCACCATACCACGCCTGTTGAGTGAACTTCCAACAGCCTTGCTTGATATAAGTGAGAAATTCATGAAAAAAAAATAAGCTCAAGAAGTTCTTCCTGGTTGACTGGGAACCCTAATATAATATATGAAATTGCTTTTTGTTTCTATCCATTAATGACAATCTTACATGATGCATTTTATATGGCTGCAATGAAAATAAAATTTTTCCGATTTCTGTTTGTCCTTTTCGTTTAGATTGCAATTATATAAGTATTTTGTTTCTCATTGCACTTTTAAATTATAATTTATTTCATTATTTATAATTAACAACTTTATATATATGATCTATTCGACGACTTTTCTTCGATTTTCTTCCAAATCTCATATAATTTCTAATAAACCTTTTCTTTACCCTTACTTTTATTTTAAATTACTTCCTTCTGAAATCAAATTTTATCGTACTATTCAATTGTTCTTGTTTTATTGTGATTTGATAAGTTTTACTCACTAGTTGCAAATTGTTTTTTATTGGAGATAGAATAAAGTGTTTATATGATTTAAAAGGTACATTAATATAGAACATTGTGAACTTCTGTCACTTTTCAGTTAATATTTCTAAAATTACTTTTATTTTATATATAAATTTTTAGTTAATTATATAAGTACATCAATTGAAAATTGAAATTTAATTTTAAGAATATACTATGAATTGAATTCAACCTGGAAATTGTACGGAGCTTGCGGATTATACGGTGGTAGTCGGAGTTCAGCGGAGCACAAAGGATGGACTACAACACTGCCAATGATAGGCCGTCCAAAAGCTTGTTGGATGATGTTCACATTGCAGAAATTTACTTCCTTCTGAAGTCTAAATTTATCGTATGATTCAATTATTCTCGTTTTATTGGGTAATGATAATTCAGTTGGATGATAGAATGTTGTTTTAATTGATATTAACATTAAAAGTGCCCTTGATATGGGTCATTTGATTTGCGTATCTTTTCATATATCATTGCGTATCATATAATTTTTTAATATTCATTAATAATAATTGAATAATATTTATGTTGAATTCCTACAAAAAATGTGTGAATGTCATTATCATTACTTCAGTACATATATATTTCATTATTCTATTTATTTTATATAAATTTAGGATGCTTAATTATTTATCAAAGAATTTGTTAAGTTTTTTTAGTTTTGACTGAATACTATGATTAATCTTAAACATTTTCAATCATTTGTTACATATTTCCCAGGTATTATTATGAAAATTCAACATTATACTGTAGATAATTTCAAACTCTGAAATTTGGACGGAGATTGTGCGCTGTGAGTCGCAGTATAGCGGACTCGACTAAAACTCACCCAAAATGATTTCAAAGTCGAATGACATTCACAATTAGAAGTTCTCATTTGAGTATTTCAACTTTATTGTTATGAAATCGTTAGTGTTTAAGAAGCCCACACACTGGCACTCACTTGTACCAAACAATTTTAAATCGATTGTAAGGAATAATAATTATTTCTGCAGATAAGCCTCTATGTCTTTACAAGATATAATTGCAAATTGTAAAAATTTTATAGGTTTACTTAATAATTAATAAATTGTCCATCCACATGGAAGAAGCAAAAAGCTATAAGGCCGTTACAAAGCCATAATTTTTGAGAATCATTATGGCATGAGCATCCTGCGATGCATTTTGTGTGACAATATCGCTTCTTCATATAAATAAAAAATGTAAAAGCGAAACGAAGCTGAAGAAGTTCTTCCTCATTGACTAGGCATCTTGAGTAAAATACCTTCCTGTCTATATCATTTCATCTCTATTGCATTTCTAATCATCTCTATTCATCATATCATGCAACAAATTTTGCCGAACGTATATAAAAGAATTTAATTTTGTTTTTTTTTTGTTTGATTTGGTTTTAAGTATTTTTGAAATTGCTCTTTTATTTTACATTAAATTTTTTTTATTTTCATATTAAACACTTTATTTATATACTCTGTTTTATGACATTTCTTCCCGTTTTAAATTTCAAATGTAGTTTCTTAGTAATGGCTCTCAATTCAACTGTTCTATTGCTCATGAAATTTTACGTTCTAATAAGTTTTGCTCATTATCTTCAAGTTGTTGTCATTTGTAATACAATTATGTATTTGGGTGCACCTAAGGGCAAAAAATAAATTGTGAACTTATTCTATGTTCAAGGTAATAATTATTAATAAACTGTCTAATTTGCAAAGGGTATTGCTATTTGTTATTTCTATAGACTGAATTAAATTCAACCCAGAAGTTGGAAACGATCGACTTATATGCTCCAAAAGCTATTTCAAAGTTGAATGACGCTCATATTTTAGAACCATTCGATGGGTATTTTTTTTTTTTTTTGACGTCATTAACTAAATTGCAAAGGGTATATTAGTTTTGAAGGCATGTTTGTAACACCCACAGCGATTGAATCAAGACCCATCAGAATATATAGCGATATGATGAGCATCACCACAGGAATTGACCTAGTCATGTCCGTCATTCCATTCAGTCTGTCCGTATGAATTGAATTGAACTTGATTTAGGAAATTGGGCATACAAATTTTAAAGAAAAATGTTTAATAGAAGCTTGAATTTGGCTCAGCCATATTTCGGGTGCTTCCAGTGTACCTCTTTTCTAAAAATTGGTCCCTCAACTCTACTGGAGCCATGAGAGTTGGCATTTTTTTTATGCAATTTCGTTATTACGGGGTGATTTATAAATTCTACATGTTTTTCAAAAATGGTCGTGATATAATAAAAACAAGAGATTCCTCTAGTACACCCACACACAAATTTTATAAAATTTCTGGATTGAGTGAACATAAATATATTCAATAAGAATACCAAAAATGAGGGTGGTTGGATGCAGTTCAGAGGTACGTCTAGGACACTTATATGGTCCCAATACATGCTTTAATGCTTAGTCACCCGCTGACATAACTTAAATTTTATTAAATTTCAGAAATGAGTAAATTTAAATAAAATCAATTAGTGTAGATCAAGGTTGGTTGAAATTCCGAGGTACATCCAGTACACGTATGTAAATAAAGCTTGAAATACAAATCAAATTCAATAAAATTTTAGTATTAAGTTAACATAATTATGATAAATGTGTAAACCAACAATGGACATGATTGGATGAAACTCAGATATACCTCCCATATAAGGGTTTTGAGCACATTCAGACAGAACAATTATACGAAATATTTCGAAATCGGCATATATCCTACTGTCGGCTTAAGGCGACTGTAACTTTATTACACATTTAGCTTACATTTATTCACAGTGTATTAATATTTAATGTAATTCATATTAATAAAGTTTAAAAATTATTTCAAATTCATAAAAAAAATAATTTTATTATTTTTAATAACTAAAAAAATTTAAAGAATTATTTTAAATACAAAGAAAATGAATTCGATTGCTACACCAATGTTTGGCCACAAAACTTGTATTGATTTTATGTAATTTTGAAAGATTTTTTTATTAAGTTCAAAGCAGAAGTAAGTAAAGAAGAACAAATACAGTGTAAAACCGAGTCCATAGTATCATTCACTTATAGCTTGGATTCGAATTTTACTGAAGCTAGGTGTAAATGGTTTGTTTGTGTGAATGAATGTTGACCAAATACCGTTATTGCATGATGATGTTTGAGCAATTTCAAGCAAGTTCAACACAGCATATGGCTGTCAATCGAATTTAAGAATTAGTAAAAACATTTTTGGCCAAGGCAAAGACCAGAAACCCTTCACCGTTATCTGAACTTTTTTTACATTATTAGTTCAAGAAACTTTTTATTTTACTTAAAAACTATTTACTTTCATAATTTTAGAATAAAAACCAAAAAGTTGAATATGCTGGAACTTTGAACTGATTACCCAGTTATATATAGAATCTAACCGATTGTGCTTCGTTACAAACGTCTATTGAAATGCACAAAACCACCAAATAGCATATAAGGCCTCCATTCAGTTTGTCCAGTTTGTAGGAGTCAGTGAACACGTCTAAACTTGACACAAATGGTCCATAATTTTGGGTACCTTCTATAAGCCTATTGATACAATATTTCCAAAAATTTCTGTTGACTTTGTGCTAGAATTTCATGCAAAAATATACGCTTTCATTCGTGTTGCTGCATTGCTTTCATCATAATTTCATATGCATGTTGTTGATGTTGTTGTTGGTTTGTTCGGTGTTGGCCGCTTCAAACAGGTTGCCGCATAAATGCTGCAGCCAGCTTCATTTCGCGTGCACACGAATGTGAACTGTGAATGTGCATTTGAATATTGCCAGCAAATAATGCTTGAAGCAATTTTCTATTTACTTAATGTGACGTGGCTACGCTTTTCAATCAAAAAATTACTTCCATGCAAGGGAAGCAAGTAAGCAAATGAGAGCAGTGATGCAAAAAAATAAAAAAACAAATATGTATGTGCGCTGTCTAAACTGAAGTGCTCGGGCAAATTATTTTGAAAAAACAGACGCGCACACAAAACATGCAAAAATCGAAACAAGCTGGAGGTCGTTGCAAGGCGCTGCTGAAGATGTGGGATGCCAAGCAAAAAGCGGGCCAACATTCAATGCAAAGAAAAGCATTAAGCTCGTGCAAAACGGTGCGCTGGCATATATTGCAAGCATCTTAGAATGTGCGGCACAATTGAAATTACAGAACACTGGCAGCAACAAAAGAATTTCGAAATGGATATAAGAGCTGAGTACTTGTGTGGCAGAAGCGGGAAGGCCCGGCCAGGGTAGGGCATATTAATGCAAAAAGGTAGACGAGCATTGAAGGAAGACGGTCACAATGGCATACACAACAGGCAACGTGAAGAAAGCGAGCGCAACAACAAAACATCGACAGAAAACTTTGCCAAAAATAGCAGAAAATGAGAACAACAACAAAAACCAACAACAAAAAACAGAGCACGCACACAATGGCATCAACAGCGTCGACTACAACGACGACGAAGAATGAGAAAAGAACTGAACTGAATTCATTCATGCGTATTGCAGGTCATTTGGCAATTAGGTTGCACAAAATATATAAAATTTCTATTTTGTTGTTATTGTTGTTGTGCTTTTTTGAAGCAACCTTTTTTTTATTTTCCTTTCGTCGCTTGTAATGCTTTCTTGCCATACTTATTTAGTTATATTTGTATGTTTGTTGTGTGCTCGTCGTATTTGCTTAAGCACCAGTTTCAAAATGATGGGTCATTGCTTTGGTACTTAGCTTATTTATTTATTTGTATTCGTATTTGCACTTCTCTTTTTGCGCTGCTTTTTTTTGTGCGGCTCAAACAATATTTGCTCTTAGCTTTTAGTGCTTATATTTTAATTTATATTTGAGTCACAAGCGTTTGCTTGTATCGCTTAAAAATTGTTTCATTTGTTGCGTTGCTTTGTGCAGACAATTTGGCGCACAATAAGTGCACGGCTAGGTGGGCACTTGAGGCGTTTTATTGAATTGTGGGCAACCGATACAATGGCGCACGCACAATTGCTAAAATTGCATTAACATAAATCAAATTAAATTTCATTTGGCAAAGCACTTAATTAGGTGCTGCTTTGATGCTAGCACCACACGACGTATGCGTAACAGCTAGCAGTGAGCGCATAGCTATGGAATTATACTACGAAAGCATCCAACAGTAGTCTTCACTTAACACGCAGAATTGCAAGAATAAACTTGAAACTGTTTTGGCTTTGTGTGTTGGTATTTTGCATGCTGCACCACGGCGTATCGGAGACACGTTAACATTATGCTCTTACTGGGCTTCTCAAAAAATAAAACCACTGCTCTCTGCAGAAATGGACAGTTGTCACTTGTTTTCCAAAATTTCAATAATTGTTCCTAGCAGATATTCAACGCACTAAGTTCCTATATATTTATCTTGTATAAGGCGTTATTTTTATGCATTTCACCTCGTCTAATGTAAGCTATTCAATTAAAGCTACCAGGTTATTGACTATTATATGTCCAGTAGTATATGTTGATATGTTCCAAATTTTCGAAGTAACCCTTGAATTAATTTCTATATAATTTAATTACTGGCTTGATGGCTACTACTAACAACGTTCTTAAAAATCCTCAACATAGCGAATGATTTGTTAATATGTGAACATTATGTAAAATAAAGAAGAATTTAGATCTTTACACATCAGCTTGTCGTACTCAGTTGAATTTCTTCAAGTAACAGCATTTTTACTTTTATTAAGATGTTGGAAATTAAATACACACCTGAGCAACCGTTCACAAAAGTTCTGAGACTGGTTATTGTTGAGTCAAGTTGCTTTTATATGTGGGGAAACCATACTGAGCACCCTAGACGAATAATTTAAGAGCAACAGCAAATACTGTTTTTGCACTGATTTTCAGGATGCATTAAATAGAGTGGTTTCCAGATTGATAAATTGGATTTCAGTAACAAACGATAAGATCGTTGGCAGTTCTTTTCTTTGATTCGAACCCTGATCTTTAAAAAACTCTACATGAGATCAGAGGATCTCACAGGTTTCTCTGACGTGTGTATGAGTCACAAGTCACCTTTGGGTGGAACCTAGGATATTACTGTTGTCAATACTAAATGGCAGTATATTGAAATCAAACAATTTGATTTAGTAGTACACGTTTGCGTGCAGCTACCTTGTTGCCCAAGCATGGTTACGTGTCACATTCAGATGGTGTATGATTAATGCGAATAGGGGAACTCCCGTTATAACTTGTTTGGTGTATATAAGATGTAACATAAACTAGCGCTGAAGCAAACTAGTACACAGACTCTGGTGAGATTGCTCGTAAAGCTATGACCCGGACAATGTTGTAAATGCACGTGTTCCCTAGTTTTTACTGTTACATTGCAAGCAGTTTTTGCTTAAACCAGTTGAATAAGCATCACTATGGAATGCATTTGTAAACCCGTAATTACTCATTGTTGTGGACTCCAGGAGGTTGGTGTTGTTTGAATTTCAGTATTTTACCGAACTCATGTGACTAGTCCTAATTTGAGTGCTTTAATTGATCACTGATGTTTATTCTGAGATAATTTTGTTATTTACATTTTAAAGAATTCGAAACTTTTACAATTAAGTTCAATTCATATAAGTATACTTGGAATCATTGCCTTGTACTTATACTACTGTGTCCAAAATGTAAAGTGCGATTTGAGAGCAAAATGTTTTAGTTTTATCTGGTAATACTGTTAGTGACATCTGTTCCAAATTTTATATGAATGACATCATTATTGTGTTTTCTAAAGGACTAAACGTAAGTCTGGTTATTTTTTCTATGTCTGATTTTGTTTAGCAGAGAAGTTCATTAGAATTTTGTTTGTTCAATGAAATTTTGGCTGCGAAAACGTGCGGAATATTGCAGAGGGCCTTTGGACACAGAGCTTATAAGTTGTACAAAGACATCCAAGAAGGACGACCATCTACGTAAACTGATGAGCAACACGTAAGGAAACTCCAGGAATCGGTTTTCAAACATCGTCGATTGATAATTAGAGACCTTGTCGAGTTTGCATATCAATTGAATAAGTTCAATTAAGTTCAAGGATCATTTGGGCCTTAGAAGAGTTAAATCACGCTTGGTCCCAAAAACACTCAATTTCCTTGAAAAAGGGCATCGCGTTAACGTTTGTGAAGAGATCATTTCTGACTATTAGGACGTCTACGAACGCATTATTATGGGAGATGAGACTGGGATCTACGTTTATGATTCGGAAACAACCAACTAACCGTCAAAATCCAGGTTATGTTGACAGTTGTCTGCGACCATCGTGGTGTTGTGCATTACGAGTTCTTTCCGCAGTGCCAACCTTTCGACAATAATATTATTTGAGTGTAAGAGACGCCAGATTCATGGAAAGACAACTCCTCGCTCTCACTGCAGTGATAAGTTTTTCGCCAAAAATTCCACTCATATTGTGCCGCAACCACCTTATTCCCCTGACTGAGCTTCATGAAGCTTTTGACATTTTCCCAAACTCAAAAGACCACTCGAGGGACATAACTGTGAAACTATATAAGAGATTCAACGTGAATCGCTGCTCGCTTTGTGCATTGTATCACTTTGTAACTAAATGCACCTTACTCACTGGACACCCAAGTTTGTGGTTGGGCTCTTAATTTTTTTTTTTTGTTCTAATGGTGTTAAATTTCGCATTTTTTTAAATTATATTGTTGTCTATGTTCTCGCAATTTAATTAATTTGTAATCTTGAACGACTGGTAAGTACTAAGTATATATTTTTTCTCGAAATAAATAAATACAGATTGTATACCCCCACTTCTGTTGTATAATTCACGTAACAGAAAAGTGATTGTTCTTAATCAAAGATATACATTTAAACTTAAAATTTATGTAAATATTCCTCAACAAGGTTGATTATTATCCATTCATTAGTTTGTGTCACAATCTGTGAACATCACATTCCGTTGGTTTATAACTTAAAGCGCCGAATAATCGTTGTTGTTTAAAAACCAAGCTGTTGAACCTATCGATTTTTGCAAGGGTTTTACCATTATGCAACCAGTGATGTGACTTTGTTTCATCTTTTACAAGTTCTTTTTGGATTTGCTATAATACTTGCATTTGCATTTGCAGGATCTAACCATTGACGTTTTACTTTGTGAAAAGAAAGCTTTCGTTCAACCAAATTTAAGCCCTCGAGCATGCCCTTAAGGGTGAAGTCTGTATTTTATTGAAACAGACTTTCCTCCAATTTCCGTTCGAATTGAAGTTATTCCTCGTTAAAAACTATATTTTCAATTATTCATAATTCATAAATATCCGCTTCGTCCACATCATTACAATCTTCTCAATTGAAAAAATCTACTACATTTAATACTCGGTTCATGTCCACGTTCAATGGTGTTACTAAGCTTCTTCCACGCTTCATACTCCGGCCATATGTTTTTCAAAGACATTCTATTCCAAAATAGTTAAATATGCAAAAAGACTTTCACTATATTGGAACCATCATGTTGGCATAATAATACATAAATTGGCATGTTTGCTAAAATTAATTACAACCTGCTTTTAACAACTTAAAGTGTACTTCAAAATAATGTATTCTATATTGGAGATAAAAAAGAATAGCTCTCCAAAAGCGGACTTGAAATTTAAAATCAAGCGAACTTGACTTGAAATTTAAAACCGGTTGATGTGTTGGANATCAAATCACACTCAAAATTTGCCTATAGCTAGCACGAAANCTTGACTTGAAATTTAAAACCGGTTGATGTGTTGGAAAGTCGTTTAGGTGTATCACTCAACTATGACACAGGGTGACACAAAGGTTTTCTTGAAATACAAATTATTGTTTTTTATGTTCAAAATTCACGTAGAACATAATTTTGTTCATAACACTCAAAATTTGCCTATAGCTAGCACGAAATTTAAAGTTGCTTTTAACTTAAAGCAAGGTTTAAAGTTAACTTCAAGTTGGGACTTTAGATACGGTCCAATATGTTTAGCACGTAGCTATTAAGCGGTTAAATGTTACGAGGGGTACTATTGGTAATTTGAGAAGAACAAAAAATAACAAACATTTCTAATTGAAATTGGCTGAACTATTGTTTAATATTTATAGACATATATTATTGTACCATTCTTCTTGACACACATATACACATGGTTTTGGAATGCTTCAATTGCTTCTTTAGCGTGCGAATATCATTAAAAATGTAGTTAACTAAGAAAGCAGTAGAAATCATTCGTTGCCAAATTCGGATTGTCCTGCAGATTAATTATCAATTCAATATTTCAACTGCTGAAAAATTCAACTTTTTGACTAGTTGTGCGTAATAGCTGGCATTGTCATGATGTAGAGTGATTCGCCTTTGGGCGTTGATTTCATAAATTTCTGCGAAGCCTTCTGGAGAACAATTGATACTGCAGCCCACTGAATTGATCGTTTAACGATGCTCAAGCGGAAGAGAGGCTACATTATCCAATCGGCCAAAGAAACAGGCGACCAATTTTTTGGCAGTGCTTAGTGCGCAATCAACTTTGGTTGAGTTGAACTCATTTTAGAACACCTACACGGTATAGTATATATATTAATAAATATACCATGGTCGAATTTTTTAATCACTTTTGCACACCAATCGAAACGAGCCTTTTTTCGACCAATTGATAAGTTATGTCCAATCGAACGCAATGAAATGTTTTGTAGAAATTAGCCTACATGCCAACGAATTTGTTGAAGGAGAACTTCTTGGATGCCTCTATCTCACATGTCACGTGTCACATAATGATCTTGCATTAAGAGTTCACGCACTGTATGTATAATTAAGTGTTTAATGGTGTTTTATTTCCATATGAAGAACTGACAGTGAATTCATCAACAGAATCTTGTTAAGGTTATCCACGGTGCGGATAGTAGAAAATCTTTTCTTCATATAACCAGTTTTTTGAAAATGCAGACAGATTGACAGTTTTTGAGATAGATTGCAACAAATGAATTTCTTTAGATTGATAGATAGAAGGGCACCCGACAGGATTACTTAGACATATATGTCCATTGTGTTGCCCTGAGATATAAATCTGCTTCAGGCTCTGTCGCCCTCAATTGGAGTGGTAAGGGAGGATGACGTTGTCAGAGCTCCTCTTCTCATTATTTCGCTCAGTGCCTTGTCAGCAGCTTTTGCGAATTTGCCAATCTGTCGGATGTCTTCCTGGGCTATCGCCCCAAGGTAGCTGAGCATGGCGCTGCCTAGAAGGTTCAGCCTGTACCTCGCCAGCCCTAGACACCTACATAGAATATGACGAAACTGATAATTTCGACACCACACAGTGGGCATATGTCTACGGCGCTACAGCTTTTGAGCATGGGTGCCAAAGTAGGAGTGGCCTGTAAGCAGGGCCACCGTGGTCATGAGCGAGGTTCAATCCATGCTGATCAATTCCTTGCTTTTTACGGAGTTAATGCAGGGCCAGGAGGTCCTGCCACCTGGCTGTTCGAGAGTATTAAGATGTCCCTACCTGATACCCTAGCCTCGGAGAGTAGATCGGCGGAATGTTGTATTGCGACTACCTCTGATTGAAAGACGCTGCAGTGGTCTGGGATTCTGTGGGATACTCGTACGTCGAGATCCGGAATGTATACTCCGAATCCCACCTTATCCCCCAGCGCCCGAAGAGCCACCTGGCTGTCCGAGAGTATTAGGATGTCCCTACCGGATACCCTAGACTCGGAGAGTAGGTCGGCGGAATATTGTATTGCGACTACCTCTGATTGAAAGACGCTGCAGTGGTCTGGGACTCTGTGGGATACTCGTAAGTCGAGGTCCGGGATGAATACACCGAATCCCACCTTATCCCCCAGCTGCGATCCATCAGTGTAGACGTATAGTTTATAGTCTGGTACGATTGCCTCATTCTTCCAGATAGCTCTATCCGGTATGAGGCATTCGAACTGGATGTTTCCTGCGTGCTGGACTACCTTGTAGTCA
>JXOS01073100.1:0-12051 GCA_001015075.1 Cirrula hians
ATGTGAATTATGCTTTATCCCTCGTGTCCCTCATTTTGGTGGTTTATGGGAGGTGGCTGTTAAATCTGCTAAAACACCTCTAATGAAAAATTTCTCTTAAACCCGAGTGAGCACATTGTTAACTGAAATTGAAGCATTTAAAATTCAAGTCCAATCGCTCCTATATCCGGCGACCCAAATGATTGCAAGTCTCTCACACCAGCTCACCTTCCAATTGGCAAATCGCTCGTGGCAGTTCCTGAAGATTCTAATAATTCACACAATTTGAAAATTTCATCACATCCAAGATATCAACAAATCTCGTTTTTAAAGGCAGGTTTGGCAAGCGTGGTCTCGATACTATCGATTGTTGCACCAGCAACGTTCGAAACGGTGTAAACCTCAAGAAAACCTTGGGACAGGCCAACATGTAATCATTCATAAAGATAAAACACTACCACAAAAATGGGTTTTACATCGTATTACTAAAGCAATTCATTGGTCGAACGGAAATGTACGTGTAGTTGAACTGAAAACCAAAAATGATATTTGCATCAGGCCTATCACAAATTGGCTTCAATATCTGCCTTTATCTTAATTGAAGCGTTCAACGGGTGGCGGATGTTGGTGATGTTTATATCTTAACTAATTTAACTTTATCACCATAGTTTATTAATCAACAAGCTTTATTTTTTATTGCTCTTGGACAAACGCGGTAAACTAAATGCTAATAGACTTTCTTAAACACAAGCTGGGATAAATATATATGACAATATGTTCTGTTATTGTAAATTTCTAGCTTAACTTAAATCTTCTCATTTGCGCTTGGTAAATATTACATTTAGTGGGTTCAGTTGTGATCCTAAAATCCATCGGTGGTGCTCAAATACTATCAATATCTAGTAAATTTGATAACTTCATTATAAACTTAAATATAAAAACTAGATGAAAATAATTATTCAAAAATTTTAAATAAAATTTAAATTTTAAATTTTAAATTAGAAATGCGGAAGATTTTGCGGATATAGTTTTGGATCAATAAGACGCACATCTACGGGTTGAGATTCTGTAAGCCCAGCAAAGGAGTTTTGCTCAAAGTAAACGAACTAAAGATTGTATTCTTATTTTTTTTTTTTTTTGACATTACCTTAAATTTATAAATTTTATAAGTTCTCACTGTTGTTGAAGAAGGATTGGGAAGCAGCACATTCAATATAATGCCAGAAATAGATCCAGAGCTCTATAGAAAACTTCCACCTACATTTCTTATGACTTGGTGAAATACAAATCAAAATTACTGCATCACCCAGATTCATGCTAAAAAACGATGGCGCTCACAAACCAAGAGAGAATTTATGATGCAGACTACAAACTTAATTTTAGTTTCTGATCAGTATCAGTAGTGGGCACTAGAAATTAAATACAAATGTATTTCCAGCTACAAATTCAGCGTGCATGTGGCTATTTAGAATTGCAAATATCCGTCTAAACTGTGTCGAATATAAAAGTGGAGACAGTATACGAGGCTCTTAATGTATTACTGAATTGAGCAACTTGCTTTAGTAATATGAAAATATTAAAGGATGGAACTATGGAGTTGTCCGAAATGAAATTAGCGAAATTGTTCTGCAATTTCAAGACTTTATTCTTAATGCAAAGAATGATCATTAATAAATGATGTATTTTCCATTTTGATCAATGACCATTTGCCATCTTTCTTCATGACTAAAAAACGTCTGGCCGTTATCAGGAAAAAACTTAATTAAGTGCGAATTTATAGTCTCGTCATTATCGAAAATTTTACCATCCAAAGAGTTCTGCAAAGAACGAAAAAAATTATTATCTGATGGTCCTTTTTTCGTTTATTGCTCTATTCAATTTGTTCAGTTCTTCAGACAATACATCTGAATTTATCGTTTGGTTACGTGGGAGCAATTCAAAATATACCATACCCTTCCAAACCCACCAAAGCGATGCAAACCACGCGCATTTATACTCTTTTTTAAATAAAATTCTTTCCATTCATGTCGTACCAAAATTATATATATATTATATGATCATTAACGGTTTATTTTGATATGTTTAAGTTGTCATCAATCTCACACACATTTACATGACGATTCCATTTGACTTAAGCCTTGATATCATCATCATGCACTGTACTTGGCAGACCTGAACTTGGCTCGGTTTTGAGTGGAAAATTTCCCGAACGGAGTTTGCCAAACCAATTACGGTTAACACATCAATAAGCACATAAATCATCAGTTTGATGCAAAGATAAAGTTGAAAGTATACGTTTCGATTGCATTTAATGATAAACCCATAACAAAATCAACGGAAGCATAGCAAGCAACGCCGCCAAAGTGTATAACGCCAAAAGCAATCTTGTTTGGCATATGGATTTTTTAAGCGTTTTACATTTTTTTATAAAATAATGGCTTTAATCCAGGTAATGTATTTATTATATATGCATCATATTTATGTCTTATAAAAAGTGAACAAATAGCGATGAAATTAAGTTTTACAATATTCAATTACATTCACATATGATTAAATTGATTCTCAAAAAAGATTTCTTATACTGGTGTTAATTAGGACGCTTTTCATGCTTTTTTTGCCAGCAATTTCAAAATATCCCGGACTGAATTTTATTGTCAAATTCGAGCGCATGCACAGAATATTTGGCTACAGTAAAAATCTTTTAGAAAGGGCAATATGGCGGAATGTTAAGTATTGTGTGGACATCCGCACATCGCAGGAAAAATTGTGAATGCATGTGGCGCACGTGATAGATGAATTCTTTAAATTTTTTTATAACACGCAAGTGGGAGATCACTCAGTGACTTCACTCAAGGTGCAATTAGAACAGCTTCGCCGTATTCGAGAGAAGACCAAATTGGCGTATGAAGAATATTTCGAATACGCCTTTGAAAATAGAGATAATCCTGACATTAAGGTCGAAACTTTCACCGTGAAGTGCCATACTGTCACACAATACCAGCAATCCTTCAGAGTATATTTGGCATGCACCTTGAAATTAATGACTTGAGGGCATGCAAGCAACCCGTCCGCTAATAGCATCGGCTTCATGAAGGGACATGAAGGGAAGGTACACCAATCGCGAAATGTTGCCCCTTATAGCGAGAATTTTTGACCCCGCAGGGTTGTTGTCCCCAAACAATATTGATAGCAAAAATTTTGATGCAACAACTCTGGCTAGAAAAAAAGGGATCGGGATAACAACGTGAATTCTTACATCTTAAAGCAGTGGAGAGATTTTTTGCGGTCATACCAAGCACTCGGTAATAACACGATACCCCGTTCGGAAGGCTGTCGACCAGATTGTGCAGTCGTATTTCATGGGTTCTGTGATGCTCCAGAGAAGGCGTACGCAGCAGCATTGTATGTGCCAATTGAAGCAGCAGGTGAATACAATTCTCATCTATAAAATCACTCTCTCCTCCTAGGCTTGAAGTTTGTGTACTTCTAGCAATTTAGTAGGGTCCCCGATTCGAGGGCCCATTATAGGGAAGCACCAAATGCGAGGTTGAACAGATTCGACAACAGTCTTAGAATGGCCGTATAAGCCACCCTGCACATTGGCCAGATTCGTACGTAATAGAATTTCCACAATCACATCACAGGTTGACGCTAGGCATTGGTCGAGTGTTCCATCTGAAGACAATCCAGTAGACCTGGGTATGTGCGGGGCTTGCGCAGAAGACATCAAAGACAGCAATTTGTGGTGGAACGGGTGGCATTAGTAGCGTGGGGAAGCAAAATGGCAACCGACATCAATTCGCAGGATATCGAGACAGATCTCGAAAGTAGGCCAATTCACACTCATGTTGTAACATATAACTACTCTGAGAATATTCTTATTAGATTTTCATCCTTTAGAAGAGCTGTTTCGGTCATCTCTTACATAATCCGATCTTCGATCCTTACGGAAAGACATCATTGAAGGGATTACGCCTAAGGAGGTGAACGCAGTTAAAACCAAGCTGATAGTATTGGCACAGCGAAACCTCTTTTCAGAAAAATTGAAACCCCTGCCGAAAAACAAACCATGAGATCAAAAACCCCGTTAGCGCCCTTAAACACATTCATAGATGATTAAAGGACAAGCCGAATTTGAGGTAGAGTTGCATTATTCAGGAATCTCTTCTTTGACAAGCGATTCCCAATCGTTTTATCGTATCAATTTCAGTTCTCTCGCGTTTGAGTCACCCTGATCTATCAGATCACTCTTCATGGGGGAAATCAGTTGATGCTCCGGTTCCTGAGGATTCAATATTGGGAAATTAGAGCAAAAGTTATGATTAACGCCGTCATACACAGCTGAAAATCGTGTAACCTCTATAAAAAGAGCACCCAAATGCAAATAACGCCAGCACGTCATACCGTCAGATGTACTTTTAGTAGCCCGTTTACATCTACAGGCCTCGATTATGCTGGTCAATTTGGGAAAAAAAATTACACCGGAAGAGCGTGTTTAATCAAGAGTTACGTCTGGGTATTTCTGTGTTTTTGTAGCAAGCTATCCATCTGGCACTTGCAAGTAATCCAATGGGTACAACATTCACAGCAACCTTCCATCGGTTCAATGCAAGGAGAGGTGGCCCAGCCGATATCTATTCCGACAATGGAACAAATTTCATTGGAACCTCAAGAGCATTACAAAGCGAAAAAAAGTTAGGTACAAGACATGATCACAAGTACGAGCGATTATGCGGTTCTCTCATCACAAAAGGGAGTTGTAATCCTTACGCAGGATCGTCATGTATAGATATCGTGACTATCTAGTTTGTTCCCATGTTTTCAGTGTTACTTGTCTCACAATCGGTCTGTAAAGGCCATGTTTTCAAAATTGAAGTATGGAGACGGCGATCAGCACCACCAAAGAAGATACATCTCATGTGAAGTTTGACACCAGTTGCACCTGACGTATTCTGAGACTAAAATCGATGCCCGTCACATCACGGTCTATGAAAATATGCTGCTAGCGATTACAACTTCCAGCACCTCGGAGCCGTGGCCATGATCCTCGGTGACGAGGATCATTTTGATAAAATAATTCGTCCGGGGATATTCACGCCCATGCACAACAGGCAAGTTGTACAGTACATAATATTTGGGTGGATAATATCGGGCACTTCTAATTAATCGAATTGCCTTTTTATGTAATGAAACACCAACTCTGTACATTAACCCTAATTTTTGTAGTGGGGTCGGGATGTTGACGTGGGTTTGTAAATGCTAATTAGTGTAGCCTGCTTGCATTGATTAAACACGTCCCGCGTTCGTTAAGACATCACTCTCGCGCTCTTTTTACAAAAGTGGTGTGTTACTTTTATGGATTTTCGCTGAGAAAACAGATTGTTGGTGGCTCTGTCGCATTAAAATTATACTTAGTCCTAATATTTCTAAGCGATAAACTAAATTACTAGGTAATTCAAAATTTTTTTTTTAATTCGATTCGCAAGTAGAATATTATTAGCAAATTGTTATTAGTAGAAGAACAACAATTAACATACACTTACTTTTACAATAATATATTTGTATATTTGCCATATTTAAGCTAAGTTTAAAAACATTTTTTTATAACTCTTGATTGAAAGCCTTTTCCTTACCTATAACATCTAATGAACAATATTTAATAATACGATTAAAAAAGTAGAACAAATGAAAATCAATGACTAATCCTTGCGATTAATTTAGGCGAGCATTTGGCTATGCTTACAACAATTACAACAGCTATGTGCCAGCTAGTGTGCCGTATGTCGTAATTGTTTTCGTTGATAGTTATTTCATTGTGAAAAGTGTTTTTATAAGTCTCATCATAATTATTGATATTATAATTCAGAATATTATTAGTTTTGATTATTATTAAAGCTATAATTATTATTATTATAATCATAACTCTTATTGTGATTATTATTATTATTTGTAAGTATCTTATTATATTTATATCTTTTATATAATATATCTTATTATATTTTTTTTTTTTTTTTATAATGTTCTTGTTATTGTATGGACAAGCTAAAGATAGCATAAGCTGAAGCATAAGATAGAAATTTTATGGATGTTTTTTTTTTTTTTAATTCATTTTTATTTAATTTTCCCAATATTACGTCATACGTTGAATGATATCTTCAGGGCTCTATATGGAAAAATTTGAATTACATATTATTTAAAACCTATTCTTTAAATACTTACAGTTAATGTTATTTAGTTAGCAACATATAAGTACAGCATTAATATAAAAATGTACACAACTGAAAGTAAAGTTTTACATGTAAACATTTAATCATTTTGTCAAGCTGCGCATTACCTTTGTCAACTATTATGTGATTTTGGCATCATTGTTTTTTAATATTTATTGCTTTTGCAAATTGAAGTCCTATAGCTTTGAGCGCAATTTTCGGAGTCCGTTTTAAAATTTATTCGATTTGTTGTTGAAATATTGATAATTTGCAGAATCTGGTTTTAATTGCTCTCGTTTTGCAGAACTGTTACATTTGACCAGTTTGGTGTGTGTTTTTTTTTCTGAACCATGGGCTGTGAGTGCTGTTTTATTCTGTGTTGCGTTTCTATTTCTAAAATCGTACTTTGTACATTACGTTGTTTGTCAGTTTTGTCAATGTTTCTTTTCGTAATTGTGGAAACTTGTCTCAGGAAATTCTTATTTTTATTTGCATTTTTATTTTTTCGTTCTCATAAAATTCTTGTTCTGTACAGTGACGTTGTTCCTTGATTTGTTCTCGAAACATCTCTTCAATAGAGGGTTAATAGAGTTCATTGGAATATTATTACTTTAATGTACCTTTTTAATCTTAATTAAATTCTTTCATCACTGACAGTCAAGAATCTTTTTATGAAACTGGTATCCAATATTACATTTTTAGGGTGTTTTGAATGAAAGTTTATTATTCTCGCCGAGGAAATCATTTGTTGTTTAAACAATTCCATATTTTAATTCATTTCAAAAATTTGACATAAATTCTTAAAACAAGTGATCTTCACTAATTACTTGATAATCGATTTAATTAAAGTGTAATGTCTCATAAGCATGAAAAAATAAATAAATCTTTTATCAAAGCAATAAAATAATTAACGTTCCAACGACTTCATCTTAAACTTTATTTTGTATAAATTCATATTTCTACACTATTTTCAAAAAATACTAATAATCATCAACTTCAGCAATATCCATTTTTCAATACATACTGTGGCGTAATTACACCTTCAAGTTGAACACAGTTTCTTATGCACGTCCCGTGTGCCCTATTTCACTGTACGAGTTCTACATCAACTTGCTCGTGACGAAGCTTTACACTTAGCGAAGTTTTACACAACCCTAGGGCATGTACAGTCTTGTAAATGGATACATATGTATATGACGTTGTGTCAGACGCAGACTCTTAACAGGAGGCAATCGACGAGAAAATGGATATCAAATAAAAAAAAAAAATTGCGGAACAACATTTCAAATTGAGATTTACAAAGCAATGCAATGCCGAAAGCAGTAGGGTTGTCATGGGACACACTTACAGATATTTTCGAATTTAAAATTAATTTTACTTTCTCTTAAGAATTTACAAAATCCAGTTTACTACCCGATGCATGGAAACTATTTGATCCCCTGGGTTGGCTAGCTCCACCGACAATTATAGCCAAAATGCATGTAATTGGTATTAGTGTACATCTTAAAGCCTATTGAACATATAAAGATTCCATGATGGTTGGGCAGGTAAACAAAATGCATTTGCAGCAGTGGATTATGCAATCATCCAAACGAATGATGAACAACCTGATATTTCACTCTATGTGGAGAAGCACTACTTGTCAAACTCATGGAAACGGTTGGAAGTTTAAGTTGTATGCCCATCAATAAAAAACAATACTGTATTAATTTGTTTAAGGTTTTCCTCAACGAGATGCTCAGTATATGTAGCTAGTTGGAACGATACAACGTCTATCTTAAGTAATGGAATGACGTCATGTGCCATTTGGGGATAATCCGGCAGATTGTGCATCAAGACGAATAAAGCCTATTGAACTCATTTCGCATAACTTGTGGTGGTTGGTACCGCCGTGACTTAGTCAATCTCCTATTTTGTTGGCTAAAACAGAAAAACTTAACTAATACCTGGTTAGAACAGTGCAAATCAGAACTTAATCTTAATATAATTGCATCAGAAACAAGGAAAACTTCATGGCTTATACAATGATTCTCATCATTTACAAAATTGAAATTCAAAAGTAGAGTGAATTTTTAATTTAAACTTCCTTGCTAACTCGAGAGCAAACTTTTTCATTTTTATGTTATTAATTGTTAGTGACATCTTACTAAATTTGTACGGCATCATTTGTCATATCGTAACGCTTGCGTTTTGTAAATGACTACAAGTGGTTTTGGCAATTTTTACAAGAACTGATTTTTGCTGAACAAAGAAGCAAAGAATTTTATGTGCAGAATTAAATTTCGGTACAACAACTTTAAAGAAGGCAGAGAATGTGTTGACGTCTTGGAACGCTCCGGACGACGATCAACGTCAATAGATGAGCAACACGTAAGGCAAATCAAGGTATTGGTGCTAAAAAATCGTCGATTGACAATTAGAGACCTAGTCGATATAGTTGGCATTTTAATTGGGTAATTCAATCAATTTTAAAGGATAATTTGGGCCTTAATAAAGTCAAATCTCATTTGGTGCCAAACACACTCAATTTTCTCAAAATGACTCGTGAGTTTTTTGTCAAAAATACTACTCCAACCACCTTGCTCCCTAACTTAGCTCCATGGGAGTTTTCGCTATTTCCCAAAATCAAAAACTGCGCTGGGGACACCGCTTTGAATCTGAGAGTTTATTTTGCATCTCTGCGTGCTTTGCATAATTTCTTTATATCAGAGGCGGAATATTTTGAAAGGGAAGAAACTGATTAATAAATAGAGATTTTTAATTTAAAAAAAATAATTCACCTTACTTTTTTAACGCAGTAATATGTCCTTTTGTGAATAATCTACTTCTTATGTCATCGCACCACCAAGCGAGTTATTTGGAGCGTAACTAATTTAAAGACATATGACCTTCAACAAGTTACATAAGAACCCACTTAAGAAATGCATGGAGGCATACAATTGATGCTTACCTTTGGCAATAGCATGTATTGGATGCTGTCAGGTCGGTTCAAAGCATCAACTGTTTTAAATACAGATCTTCAGCATATCAGCAGTTAATGGGTGATCTACACTCTCCTCATCTAAACAGGAGAAGTAACCTGCAAAGAATTTGAATTTTTATACGAAATAAAGAAGCAGAATCCGCCTGAGCAGTCCGCCACAATATTGGCTAAAATTGGAATAAAATTAAATTTTGAACCCTCCAGCATCACCTAATTTCGGTGGTCTTTGGGAGGCGGGGGTTAAGGTTACAAAACACCATTTGAAATATAAAATTACCGAGTTTTAACATTACGTGCAGTGCATGAGGCTAGTTAATATTTCAGTTCTATACTTAATGTAACCATATTCTTCGACCATACCAAATGCTGCTCAGTTATGTGTGGTCACTGTGGGTCAAAGCACAGTGTGGTAAACCTAGTGATCAACAAAATATCCCTAATGTGCTGACCATTTTGAGAAAAAAGGGATAAATAACATTGTTTTTAGTTGGGGAGAAAGTATAATTTATATTATAATAATGAATGAATTAGTTAATCGTTTTGTTTACGCAGTTGCTTGCAAACCTGCTATTCCTAGAATTATTGTTGTAAGATTACTGCACATGCTACATTAATAATTGTTTTTATTATTGTTAAAATAAGCAACAGTATACTTGTCAAAAAGATAATTTTAAA
This sequence comes from Cirrula hians, assembly GCA_001015075.1. Lineage (NCBI taxonomy): Eukaryota > Metazoa > Arthropoda > Insecta > Diptera > Ephydridae > Cirrula > Cirrula hians. Next base: position 9,844 of record JXOS01073100.1, read on the forward strand.
GGCAGACAAGCAGTCAGTGAACAAAGAGCAGTTTGCGAGAAAATTTAATGGTCTTTAATTTCCCATTTAGGCTATAATCGAAAACCAGGAAAGTAACTAAATTAACTACTTTGCTACATTAAAACTGTGCACGTCTACTATAAAACAAAGTATTCATCTATAGTCCTAAAGGGAATCTGCATACACAGTGCACAACTTTGTCAAAATGCATTCTACTTTAGCATAGAAATAATATCAATCGAAAATGCTTCTTAAATTTGCAGGTAAACAACATAAGAATCTAACATAAACCTTATAAAAGATAAAATATTAATTTTGAAATAAAATTGCACAGATAAGTTAAGTCCCAGCTTGAAAATTAGGACATATCCGCTCAAATCAAAAGACTGCGCAGATCTTGTGCTTAACAATTTTGAAAACAAGAAGGCTGTATACATTGGTTTCAGGGTAACAAAAAGTCTACATAATATACCTTGCTTACTAATTGTAAGTCCGTTAATGGGCATTCAATATATAAACTATGATACAAAAATAAGAAAAGAACCATCTGAGGATACCATATTCCAATCATGTTTTAATTTTCATTTCATCCCTTAACTTAATGATGAAGCTACAGATAAGAGCATTCTGTTTCCACAACAATGATTAATGGGATTATCAGGTTAATCTTAAAACACAAAAATGTGTGCGCATGCTCGTAATACGATTGACACACGCATTTGCCACACGAACACGATTTTAGGATTTATTTTTTAAGCATTATTTCAGCTACACAGCGGTATTTTCAATGTGCGCTTGGTTATGTGATATTGGCTTTTCAGTAGGCAAGGCTGCAGTCAGTGCGCACATTATGCTATGCTTCTTATCGATCGCCAATTTTTGTTGTTGAGATGAATATTATTTCATTTGGCATATTTCGTTTATAGATTCATTGATGACAAAGATATCCAATGCTAATAATGTTTTATTACTGTGTATACTTTGCGGGCTTCGCAATGCACTTTATAAACAGTAACAAAATATAAATTGTTTGACATGTAGACTTAAATGAAGGGTAAAATTTAAATAATTAAAATTAATTTTTCATAATGGGCAGTTGTTTCTTTAATCTACCTGTCAGTTGGAATAAGAATTTCCCTATTACACATGCTCATTGGAAAACTGATATTTTAATAAATACATTACCACATATTTCATAATCAATTCATATGATTTGAAAGGTTCCAACGTAATGTAAGTGTAAGTAAGATCCAATGGAATGATAACTTCAGGTTTTTTCTTTTAATTAATTATTATTAATTATAATTAATAATAATATTAATATTTATTATTGCCAAAATTACTTATTATGTGCATATNTATTAATATTTATTATTGCCAAAATTACTTATTATGTGCATATCATATTTTGTGCATTCTCATAAGATAGAGTGAGTGCCAAACAGTCTTTGTTGTTGCTCTTTGGCGATTCGACTGACGTGCACGGTTTGATATCCTTACATAAGAAATCGGTCAAAATCGAAATAAGAGATCCTTTGATGGCTTTTTAAAAACCGTTCATTAATATCTAAAGTGTGCCTATTTTGTACACATCCAGAAGCAGATACAACGGTGTATAGTTATCTTTATTAGTCAGGGCACATTTATCAAATTTGTAAAAAAGATATAAAAAAAATGAAAGGTAGAAAAGGAAAAAAGGTACTGCGGTCTTTTATGCTTAGTATGAGAAAATAAATACAGTGACAGAGTATTAGGCAGAAGCAAGTAAGCTGTTTCGAAAAATACTTTCAAAAGTTGTATTTATATGTAAGTTTGCTAAAAATCAATATCAATTTGCTATTGTTAGAAACGCCCTTAACCACAAGAATGTTATTGATATGCAGCATCTACACGGTATACCGTTTTGTTGTTGTCTGGTTAAGCGAAAGTACCAGTTATTGCGAATATGATTATGAAATATGTGGATGATATTTTTACGATCATCAATCGTGACGATTCCATAGATCTCATGCAAATAATAAATACCCAACATGACAATATCAATTTCACATCGGAGGAGGAAATGAAGAAGCAGAGAGGACGGATTGGTTTTATAAACTCAGTCGTAATAAGGAGGGGAAACATCATAAAATTTGACTGGTATCAAAAGGACGCATAATAAATTATAATTGAAAACAACCGATTAGAATTATATTCAATACGGTAAAA
>JXOS01073215.1:0-13519 GCA_001015075.1 Cirrula hians
ATAATGTTGTGAGTACCATAGAATGCCTTGATAGATTCAAGTTATTGGAGTGAATTCGAAAGTGAAACATATATGNATCTAATTGGAGTGAATTCGAAAGTGAAACATATATGGGAGTTAATAGACACATTTGACTACACAGGCGCAAATGGACCAATTGAACTATACTGAAAATTTAAATTTATTTTAATGTGTAACTACGAAATTAACTTTAAATCATATTTCAGTGAGTTGTATAATATTATTTGTATAAGATATCACAAAATAATCAAAATATTGCGGCAATACAAAACGACATTAATTTCCGTTAAACACCTGTAAAATGAATCTGATTCACACTTGAATTGAAGAATTTTCTGAAAATAACGTAAACTCGTCTCAATTCCAAATTCTAGTAGCCTGCCATGAGGCACTTCGCAATTATGGGGATTTAACATTCTACATGAGGTGCTCGATCGATTGTGCTGTAGTCGGTTTACGCCGATTAGTGCATCTATCTTTTTTGATTCTATGAATATGTCTAGGAAACATACTGTGGAATATAGGAAATGATTATCTCTATGCATTACATATTTTGCAGAAATCCATAATACCCTCTGTGTATGACTGAGAGGTCTAGTAAGTAAGAAAGTTGAAGTCGCTTTAGGCCGACAGTGAGATACATATCGCTTCCAAGATGGTTAGGACAAACAAACATTTTTTTTAACTAATAAAAGAAAAATTATTCTTGGAATTAACACATGTTCTTGAGGAATTTCAGATTGTTCATCATTGATTAATGTTTTTAGTTATTAAGCCTTTTTCGACATGATTGATTGAGCTAACAATCAAACAATTTGAAATTAATAATGATGACTTAAGAATAAATTTTCGGTAAACTTGATTCATTTTTGTTCTTAAATTTATTCAAACAAATCATATCGTTATATATTTTTTTAGTCTCTGATCACTCGTGCTGGACGTTACATAAGTACCGTCAAACAAATATACACTTTGCCAATTTCAGTGGTGACGTATATGAAAAGAGACAACTTGGAATGATTTTGATTTTGTTTCATTCTGGCTATTTGCTGTTTGAAAGCCAAAAATTAGTTTAATTCACTTTTCGGTGGATCAAGTCTACAATATTAATTGTGGACTTGTTATATAACTCAAATAAAGAAATTACGGGTTCTTAAAAAATTCCAGGAGTAAATGATTGGAGACGTACCGCAAATTCCAATACGATTTAACATTTATTCTTCGAATTTAAGCGAAAAAATACGCTATAAATAGAAGAGAACATACTGGCATTAACCAGGACAAATTTTAATTGCATTGTAGAATCTGAAGAAGAAAAAGTTTTTAGGGAACAACCCAGACTCGGTCCTGTTATGAACGACTTGGCAAAATTATGCCAGTTTCTCTTGAAACAAATACGAAGCAACTAATGATCGGTCAAAACGGGCAACATAATACATACATTATACATATCAGTATATTTTTGAAAAAGCCAGGTCAAGTTCAAGGATGGCCAGAACCAATAACCAGTTCGGGCATCTTTTATAAGGCATTTACTTACGATTTCATGAAAATAACCATAAATGTCGAAATCCGGAATGGAAGCATTTTTGAATCATTGTCATAACCTTGTATTAGTTAAGTAAAATTCGTCAATAACTTCAGTGTCATTAAAGTTAACATGAATGCTTCCATCGCGTGTTATTGAAACTACGTATTTGTACATACATTTTTAAAATTTCAATGAAATCAGTGGTTAATTTTGCGTACCTCCCATTAACGTTTTATCCCGGATTTCTCTTAAACCAATAAAAGTCATATTGGCATATTTTGACATTTCTATAAAATGAATGATAGAGAGGTAATATGAAGTCCGGTTTGGCACACTTTGACATCTACTTTGATTTTCTTAGAACATCACACATAGATTAGGAGTATTATTGGTTTGTGCAAAGTATGTTTTGCATTTAAATAATTAGTATTGAACTTATTATTTCTAAAATTCAGTTTTTTTTCGAGGACTGGCCAAATCGGTAATTAGTTTCGAGGACCTCCCATAGATCGTTTATTTACGATTTCACGAAAATAACTAAAAATGCCATACGTTTCATTGCATGCTACTAAAATTTTTATGGATTGATTTTTTTAATTATTGCCTAAACATAGTAAAATTTCAGCAATATCTTACGATAACTATGGGAACTTCACATGGAACGTTTACTCCCTTAATTATTATAAAAGACATCACAAGTTCGGTATTTGGGCGTTTTTAGTAATTGCAATACAATTCTTATATTCAAAATCAGTCCATAATTAATATTAATATTAATATTACTAATAATATTTTTTCCCGAATTTGGTTTAAATGAGCATAAGGTTGAGTTGGCTCATCGATTGTGACTTAAAAATGGCATTGCTACATAGTTTTAATGATTTTATAATATTAATTATTGATAAGTATATTTTTTTTCGTTTCTAACAGACAATAACATCTATAAATTTTTGTTCTTCTCTGCATGATTTAGTTTATAGGAGGTATCGGAAAAATATTATGGAAGGATATTCTTGCAGGAAATTAACGTTAATCCCCAATTTCAGATCTTTATCTGTTCTAAACTGTTTTTAAAACGTTAATCAGTAATACAAACAGTTTCTTAATTACTTACTGTCCGTCTCCAACCAAAATAATAGACGTTAAATACCAAATTTCGGGAGGTACCCGAAGAATTACAATTTTCCCTTCTTTCGAGCAATATGTGGATTTCACACCAATACAAATTTTCGTCTTTTGAAGCAAACCAATTAGTCACTGATCAACCAATGCGTGAATTATCATAATAAAAAAGAAATGGTATTCGGGTGGAGCCAACCAAGTCAGATGGATACGGCTGGTAGGAATGCAGTTCTCATTTTCATATCTCCTCGTATCTTCTGGTCTATTCTGGTCGTTCATCGATGAATGAACTGTTTAAATTGATATTTTGTTGTTGACAGTGATAAGCAAGGTATATTGAGCTCATGGTTAACCGCCCGTTTGTTGTGCTGTCACATACACATCACTGTCGTCTTGTCTAATCGATGTGGTTTTGTTGTCCAAGTTGATGGTTATCCTGAATTACTCGTTAATTCTTAAAGTAAATCAATTACAGTACAATTCGATTCAAAACTAATTACCTTTCGAGTTTTTGTAAATTTAACAGTATTTTTTCAATTTTTTATCGGTCTCTTATTCAACTCATGTTTTTAAATTTTCAAAATAGTCTGCTGTGCAACATTTAATATTTCTGCCTTCTTCCAGACTCAAACTCTTATCTTGATTCCGTATTGTTAGCAATGCACAGCCCCCATACATTTTTGTTAGTCTTTTACGTTAATCAAAATCATTTTTCTGTACTCATTAATCTTTTGTGTTGTCTGTCGGATAGAGCAGAAATTTTCTTCGAATGAAAACAAAAAATTAAAGTTTTCAGCAATTATATACTTTTCTTCTGCAAATTCGGAATTTTAGCAAGTTAAAAAAAATATGCTGTTGTTCATTCAATCATTTCAAGTATGCAAAAAATATTCGTTTTGGGTCTTACAAACGAATGGATAAAAAGAAGATAATAGTCGGTCAAAACCGACTACATAATACCTATAAGCCATTCTATTTATAATAAAATTCATAAACTCATACAAAGTTTGCAACAATATCAAATTTCAGTAATTTCTAATGAAAAACTAGAAAGGTTTCTCATTTAAGTTAAATGTCGAAAAAGTGACTGTGAGATAAATTCGAAAGTACGTACTGAAATAACAAATAAAAGAAAATTTTGGCAATAGAGTACGCCTAAACTCGAAATGTCAGTAGCATACAATGAAACTTCTGCCTTTAATGTTAAGTTCCCTGTAATTGAAAGTAATCCATCCAAGGGGGTTACCCGTAATTTTGGACGTATATCAATGGCCCAAAGATGCTTCCATACCAGTTACACGCGATCAAAAACTTGAAGTTTGTTTATTTCCTTGAAATCGGAAGTAAACTTTATAAGAAAAAAACCATAAATTATTGGCCGATTCCGCTATTCTATTCATTACATACTTTTCACAAACCCATAATACCCTCAGTCTTTTCGAATGGTTATAACAATATGAACATCCAAATGAATTGGGAACATGTCTAAAATACACAATGTGCCTTTAAACGGATAAGTAGTCTTTTAAAAAAAATTGTACTGTGAATTAATTGTACCTGCCTCTACATANGGGAACATGTCTAAAATACACAATGTGCCTTGAAACGGATAAGTAGTCTTTGAAAAAAAATTTTACTGTGAATTAATTGTACCTGCCTCTACATAATTGCGAAGAAAACCTCGATTAATAAAGTAGTTTAACGGAATTAAGACTCTAATTATTTTTGTAGACATGATCAGAGCTTCAGTGCTCTCTGTAGGTTTTTTTCATAAAATTGATTGAAAATCTGAAAACTTCATTATTTATTACTTTTGTTAAATATTACATAATGAATGAATTTTCTTACCTGCTTGTGGTGTATAATCTCTACCAAACTTTCAATATGTCTCATAAAAATTCTCCACAAATATCGAAATTGGAAAATTTCAATATAAGCGACATGTATAATATAACATCAAATCAAATGGTTGTTGTATCATTTTTGGTGGACTTTCAAATATATCTGATAAGTTGTAGAGATGATTAAAGGAAATGTTGAATTTCATAGATCAATGAGCGGACGCAGTATGTGAAAAAGAATACAGATATCAAGGTGAACTGTACATGGATGAAAGAAACGGAAAAAGGGAAAACGGAACAAAATTAAAGACTCACTCTTGAGATATTAGCTCATCAGTAACAGAAAGCAATTTGAAATTATATTATTAAAAACGTTGTTTAACAAAAAAAAAAAAAAATTATAAATTTGATAGACCGAGTATTCGTTATTTTAACAAGAGCTTGTTCCCAAGTAGGTAAAAAACAAAATTGATGTTATGTAATCAATTTCCTACTGTGCGAAACTTAAGAAATATAATAAGTACGCGATAAAAATAATTTCTAAATAAATATATGTTCCTTATTCGCATATGCGCACTGATCTTCGATGCTGGGATTATGCAACTACGCCAATAATAGGCAACAAACTCAAAATCAGGAATAAAATGGCCTTTTTTTTTCATGGAGGAGTGCAAATTTAGAATTTTTTATTGGAGTTTTGAACTGGAATGTGTCTATCTTAGAATGTGAAAAGTAGACTTTATAATTGAAATCTTAAACGGTATCTCACAAAGTCAAATTAGGATAACCCAAATCAACAACAATATAATAACGCCAGAAAAGTTTTACAAGATATATCAAAACATTTTTCTCTCCATGTTTATTAGATTTTAAAATCTTCCATGATTAACTACCCTATAGCTGGAGTGTAATTCGGAACCAGATGCATATTTTTTTTTTCCGAGAGGCCACTCAATTACTGACTTGCGTATTGAACCCAGACAACGTATTCTCGAAGGCTAGACAGAAAATAGTTTTCCTGTTCTTGGTTACTTTAAGACAAACCTACTGCTCTTGGACAAGAAATATTGATCATGAACTTTTATTGCATTTAATTTATGAGAATAGCTGAATTTGCTTAAAACGCTAATTTGCATATGACATCCATTTTTATTAGATACAATTTTTATTATTAATTTTTATTTATTATATAGAATTCATTGATAAAATTTATGTCATCTCCATTGAGATATCTCGCTTTGTCCAATCATTTCTACATTTCACAAGGTCATTTCGCGTCTCATTGCATTCTACTTAAATTTGGCATGGCAGCATCTGTGAGTCATTACCATGACATTGTACAATTTCATCGAAATTGATCGTCGATTTCCAATCTCTAGCATAACATTTTTGATTTTAATAAAGTCTGCCTATCTTCGAATACCTTCAATTTCACGGAAATTTCTGCAAAGTCGAGGTATTGCATCCGAAAACACCTGAAAATTGGTACGGTCATAATTTCGAGTACCTCCCATTGAATTCGTACTCCTTTTTCAACGAAAATCGACTTAGGCCTACAGTGAAATAAACATGGCTCCCAAAATATTAAGAATAATTAATTGTTCAGTTCAAATTTGCTCAGAGCCCTATTTTCGGACCACAAAGGTGTATTGGACGTATATTACGGTTTTATCCAATCATATGCAATTTTCGTAACACAGTTTGAATATTTATGATAACATAATAATAATATTTCATTGAATTGAATTTTTCTGTCAAAATTTGCTTCAAATCCTTTTTCGGACCACATAGATGTATTGGAAATGTCTTTAATATGCAATCTTGCAAATTTTTTGAACAGTCATTGATCACAATTATGATAACTCAAGGCTAAAGTTTGATTAATCATTGTTAAGGCCAAATTTGCTGAAAACCCTCCTTTTCGGAAAACATAGATGTATTGGAGGTGCCTCTGAATTGCAACCAATATTGCTCATTCTTGGTACTCTTGCTGATTGTATCTCAGTTTTGAAATTAAATTAAATTTAAATGATATTTATGGGTTGTTCTGCATTAAATCGATTATTGGCACCATGTGCCACTGAATTTCAGGATTCAGAAATTTCATAAAATTTTAATAACTGCTGTGGGTAACTCTGCACTAAAAAAGGACAGGATATACTTTTGATTTTATTCAATCCCGACTATTTTTGGTACACACTTCGATATTATGAGTATCTACCCCGATTCTAAGTAAAGAAGTGTAATGGAGGTACCTGAAATATTGGTCGGTTCTTAACCAAATTCACACGTCGATCTAACAATTTCTTAGAATACTTGTGCCGAATTTCGAAAGTCTAGCCAGTATCCGATAACTCGAGCGCTTTTTTGAGTTGACGCATGGTTCAAACAGATAGCAAATGAGTGTTTATTGCGTATGAAGCGGTGAAAATTATTTATTTAATATATTTTATAGCTCCCAAAGAACTTTCACTCCCTATTTCTTGGATATTATCAAAAAAGCCAGGTATTTGATCGCGTGCTACGAATATCAATAAAGGAGCATTTAAGGGCCTTTCCCATTCTATTTCCACGTTGCAGGAATATCAGTTCATAACTTCGCGTTCATCCATTAGAACATTTACCCTTGACTTAACGGAAATAAAACTAAAAATCAAGAGCTTCTTCGGATTATACTGAAATTTGGTTTGGAATTATTTTTGGCCGGTTCTATTTTATTATATAATTTGAGCAAGATCCATATAAAATTTTGGAATACTCCCATAGAACTATTACTCCCGATTTCGAGGAAATTGGCATAAATTCTTTGTGTTAAATGGCATGCTACATTTAGAATTTAGCGATATGATCTAATTCCCATAACATACTTCAACTTAATTAAAATTGGTTGCATCTAAAATACGTTCTTTTGCCGAGATTTTGTTTTAATGAAGCATCTGCTGCAAACTATTGATAATTCTATAAAATAATTGATTAATTCTATGAATGTGTCTCCAAGAAAGATATTTTCAGTAGTAATTATTTCTATGCATGCCATACTTTGCGCAAACGCTTAATACCCCCATTCATTTGACTGAAATGTATTAAAAGCGATTATAATTAATTAATTTGGTAGTATACGTTTTGAACCCATATCATCTTCATTATTAATTAAAGTACTTACTGGATAAAGACCACCTTGAGTAATGTTTGCTGATTGCTTTACTCATTTAGTAATCAATCAAATGGCTCCTTCGAAATACAATTTGTTGAAGACACAACATTTTTTAATGAAATTCTGTTATTACTTTTCGGTTACAACGGCTTCAAGTACATACTTCTATAGCTTAACATTACATCGTTTCCAGTATTCAAAACTGCTGCTGCTCTATTCGATATTGCAGAATATTTTGCTTTTTATTCTCGCACCTGTTGTCATTATGCAAGCGACCGGTGACCAAGAGGTATTCCAGACAAATCCGTTGACCAGATACACTAACGTATTGACATTTGGCGTACAACTAATTACAATGTTAAGCACAGTGCTGTCTCGTTACGGGCGTGATAGAACTTTGATCCCAATACTACAAAAACTTCAATTCCTTAAAATGCACTATTTGGATATATTAACACTGGAAGTCGGCCAAACTAACAAGAAATGTCAACAACTAACCCGAAATTTCTACCAGAAGTTACTAGCCAGTTTGCTCTATAGTAGTATATTGATATATCACCTGATTCGTGGAATAGTGTTTTCCATGAGCTTGCAAAACCTATGCTACGCAGCATATGTAATTATGGTGTTGCTTATGCTAAACGCAGCCATTCTGATGTACTACGCAATTGTAAGCTACACTACCCAATGTTTGTACATGTTGAACTCGCGGCTGTCTACTAAAGACATACAACCACGGAATGGTATGATGTTGGATATTGACTGCATTTTGTATTCTGAATTATCGAAATTGGTAGCACAGTGTCATGACACATTCAGGTATCAGCTGGTTTCTTTGCTAGCGACATGTTTTGCATTCAACGTCACTGCAGCCTACTATACAATCCTTATGCTGACTACTGTGGATGTAAGAAAAGAATTTCTTCTTTTCATCTCCGGCTTGTCTTTATATACCACCATGTATATTGATTTTAGAACATTTACAAATCTTTGCGTTTTTGTCGAAGATATAAGATGCGATACTGTCACAGCGCTGCAACTTTACGCAGAGTCGGTTTATGTGCCACCAGAAATACAACGTTGTGTGAGTGACTCTTGCAATACTATTTACTCATATAATATGCAATGAATCTGTCTACTTTTCAGCTTGATACGTTTACTTTGTATATTTGCTGGACCAATATTAAAATCAACATTTTCAAAATATTCGATTTAGATAAGCGCGAAATCTTTAGAATGGTAGCCGGTACAATGCTTTATCAAATATTCTTGGTGCAAGCTGATTACATTAACATTCAATTCGGTAGAAAAAAGAATTCGTAGAACTTGCGATCAAATAAGGAACCTCTTGACAGTAACTCCTATCCTTATTCTATGGTTGCTTTATAAAATTTTTGTCAAAAAATATGAACATTTCTAAAAAAAAAAAAAATAAAATATAGTATGTATTTAATATTTAAGGCGTTAAAATAATGTATATTAATAAAACAACAGGAAATAATGTAATAGTATGCTTGGAACGGCATTGTAACATACGCAATCAATATTTTCGAGCTTATTATACTCACTATTTTGTTTTAATTGAAAATTAATTCGCTTTATCATATCAATTCTAATAAGCGATCATATTTGTCTTTGAATTATAACTGATTCATATCAAAGTCATTGCAATTACGAGACTATTTTTGCGTTAACTGGCATATATGTCTATATCCTCTGAATTCTCATTAATTCCGCCCCTCTGAAGTACTTAAATTGGATATTTCAGTGTGACAGCCAAATTTTATTAAGGAACAATAGTATTGTCATCAGCAACTGCATTTACGTCATGCTCTGCAACAAGAATTACCTCTATACAAATAATTATAGAGGAAATGGAAAAACGACTGTCAATATGGCTTGGCGGAATTGAACGGAATATGCTAATAAATAAGCCCATCTATTATAATGGAAAATAATTTGTAATTATAATTAGGGTGAGGCAGGTGACATAAGTAAAACTTTAATTGCAAGTCGACGATGGTTTAATAGATGTGAACAAAGAAATAATCTTCACAATATAAAAATTACAGGAGAAGCAGCAAGTGGTGATACGGCGGCCAAATTCGCAGCGACAATTTAAAAAATAATTGAACAAGGAAACTATTCTCCAGATTTAGTTTTTAATGTTGATGAAAGGCCTGTTTTCGGAATAAATTTTAAAACGAACATTTCTATGTCGTGAAGAGAAACTAGTCATAGGATTTTAAGCCACAAAAGATTGGTTAACACTTCTACAGGGTATCAACGGAAGAGGAAATTTGAAATTAAAACCACTACTAGTTTACCAGTCCAAAAACCCAAAAGCGATGAATGGCATATCTAAATCAACTGCACCTGTAGTTTGGGAGTCTAATAAAATTGCATGGATAATGCATGAATAATAATGCAGAATTGGTTACCTGAACATTTTTGCCCCCCTGTTAAACGTTATTGCGGAAATATAAAATTCGAACAAAGAGCACTGCTATTAATTGATAATGCTCCAAGCCACCAAACAAATTTACTAGACTTAACAACATGCATTCTAGTCAAAGTGATTTTTTACCGCCTAACAAAAAAGCCTTATTTAAACCAATAGACCAAGGCGTTATAAAATATAAAATATTTGCAAATGTTTGAACAAATAGACGGAGTGAGAAGCAATCAATAAGAGAATTTTGGAACTACACAATATCATGGATGCTGTAAAAAACATAAACTTTTCTTGGAATGAAAACAGAAAGATCTCTGGTGAACTCAAGGAATTAACTGATTAAAAAGAATAGAAAAATATTGATAGTAGTGTATTCGAAGTAGAACAAAATGAACTTAAGAACGCGTTTGCAAAACGACTATAATTGAAAATAATTCAAATCTTTGGTATGGTGGTTCTCATCCTCTGTCCGAGCGTGAGCACAAATCACTTATGTTGAAAAACTTATACTTTTATTCGGATGGCAACAAGTCGTTCATCCATCGAAGTTAATCTGGAGGCCAGGTGCCTTCCCCTTTTATATACTGCGAATCTTTATCCGAATTCGCGCCAACAAACATGACCACTGTGGTATATGTTTCATAATTTTCATTTTTGATCACATCAGCCTTATATGTATCGAGGACATTTTTCAGCTGAGAAGCAGCACGTGGTATGTAGAGGGACTTCACATTCCTGGTTCATACTGGCAAATTATAGTCTTATAAGGGTTGCGGGGGGTATTGTAATCGGAGTCAGTCCGTATCCGAGGCTGGATTGTTTTCTTCTCCGGGTGGGTATCACACATGAGTCGGCTTAGTGTGCGGTCTAAAGGATAATGCTTCCCCACCAGGCTGGAGCAGCACGCCTTACGAGCTCCCACACCCATTTACTTCTAGTATGGCTTCTCTTCACTTCTCGAATAAATCATTCGCCTTTTTCTAAAGATTTCTGTGGAGAGGAGCACTCTTATGCATCTAAAATAGTTTTTGGAATGGTGTGCTTCGTTAGGGACCATAAAAAAAAATATATATATATATATATGATAAAAACACAAAAAAAATATATATCTCAATAAAGTTTCCTATAAGAGATGACAGCAAGACCAAACCAATTTGTGCTCTTTAAATTGGTGGTTCGATATAATAACGAGGTACCTGTAAAATGCGTAAAATGCGATTAAATATTATCCGTTACATATCATCTAAAGTGAATTACCGTATAATAACTTCTGTTAAATTCCACTAGATGGAGGTTCAGTTTTATCTCTCCTGAGCTGACATTTTGTTCTTCACTCACTTACATTAAGGCATTACTTTACGAGCTTTTGAATGTGCTTTTTGAATGTATTTAAGCCTGTCAGCAACAATTGAAAAATTTCAATGTCAAATATTAAAGTCTAATCTTTGTTTATAGTTTCATCAAAAGAGTCGTATCCTCAATGTTATGTCGTGGTTAGTTCCTTTATGATAAATGCGGAATTAATAATCGTAACATAAATAACTAAGAATGTGACAACCGTGTTATGCAGTCACTACATGTCGCCTAGGCATATTTTAGGAACTATTACACTGAATGTTTTTCACTCGTGTCTATTGTACTCTAAATAACAATATTAACATCGTCGTAGTTATTAATTTTGAATGTCTTCTTAATTTCTTAATATGATCCCAATTTGAAAAGTATCATCGAGTTATTTTGGATTTATTTTCATTTAATCGGGAGCCTCTGAATTTCTTGAATCCTGCTCATTATTAATAACCTAATTATTAATATCGTCTATGTACGCATATAGTGAAAATCTCTGCATTAAATCCGATTCCGTTTATTTTAAGTGCCTTAATTCAAATATTGGTGTCATCTTGTATCCCAAATTATATTGAGATATATGGTTATGAGTGACTTATTTCAACATTANTGAGTTATGAGTGACTTATTTCAACATTAACATGGTTACAAAGNATATATGGTTATGAGTGACTTATTTCAACATTAACATGGTTACAAAGATGTACTAGAGGTTTTTCAGAATTTTATCTGATATCGCCCTTTATAAGATAATTGACATATTTAATTTTTGCAACATATATACATAGTTATGAGTAATTCAAAGTTAAACATTTATTTTAGACTGAAGATAGCCGAAATATTGGTTAGATCAGAACCAAGATCGAACTTAGATCTATGATTTTTCTCCGATTATAAATTCGGGGTGTTATAAACGTATCAACAAAAATAATACATATTGGCTAATTAAATATGTGTATGTGTATCACAACACAAAAGATATAGTATTCTGTCAAAACCGACTCCCATTAGTCATTAATAGTTTAAAAATCAAATGTCTTATAGTACATTATTATTGATAAATTAATTTATTCATTTTTTTCTTTCAATAAATCGAATTCTAATATTTTGGAATTTATAAGCAGATTTTGTTCCAATAGAAATCCCAAAAACACTTTAATATCAAATTTTGGTTATTTTCGATCATACACTTGACGTTTAAGCTTATTTTATTAAAATCATGATCAAAACATTAATGAGAGGCAGCCAAAGTTACTGTACAATAACGCTCAAATTACATTATTTTCTGAAAGCTGCGAAGTATTGCAGCAGTCCAAAGCTTCAGTGACTTGTTATGAAAGAATTGCACTAGTTTCAGTGAAATTGGAGGCATAAAAAATATGCCAATACGCAATGTTATAGACTTATGATTAAATTGTCAAATGGCATGACAATAAACACACACATGTTCCAATACCAAAATGTAGTAGCTTGCGATGAAACAACTTATGCAAATTTCTGTGAATTCATGAGTGCGCCTCCCATAGTACCTGGAACCATNAATTTCTGTGAATTCATGAGTGCGCCTCCCATAGTACCTGGAACCATCTAAAAATTGTACACCCATTTTACTCAAGTAGTATAATGTTATGAAAATAACTAAAAATGGCAATGCCTAATATTCAGTAGCATGCAATAAAACTTTTGGCTTTTACTTTCCTTCAGAAAGTGGGTAAAATCCTATGATAGAAACCTAAAATTAATGACTGATTGTAGTTGGCCTAACTTTTTAAAAAATATACTGAAAAATCGAATTAACTCGATTCATCCGGAAATTAACTCGTATTACCTTGGTCATAGACAGGCAGAATTTTTTGTTTGTTTTATACATACCGCTCCAAGATACATATTTTTGGAAACGATTTTTCCCCTGCATTTCATACTTTGCACAAACCTACAATACCCCTACGCAATTGATGTATGTATAATTACGCAGCGTCATGCAACTTTTCCCCAAAATTTACTAGAATCCGAAATGTTATTTTTGAAAATTTGTGAAGAATTTTTGT
>JXOS01073352.1:7633-21402 GCA_001015075.1 Cirrula hians
TTTTTTTTTTTTTTTTGTTCTAACTGTGGAGGTGTTCAGGTGTTACTTGCTCACACAAACTTCAATGGTTGTGTCCCAAAAAAAAATATATTCAAGGAATTATGTTCCTATATATTTATTTCGTGAATGCCGTTATTTTGACACATTTGCCTGTTATTGGTTTTATGTTAGCTATTCAATGGAAATTAGCTGCACATTGACAATTATATGTCAACGAATGCATGTCGTACATCGATATGTTCCCAATTATCCATTTTTTATACAAAATTTGATACCCATGTGGGCCATGTATTAATTGATATATTATATTTTTCTGCATGATAGTTACTATAGAAAAGTTTTTAAAAAACCTTTAAAATAAATGATTCGGTAAAATTAGAATTTTTAGTGAAATAGCCTTCTAGTTTTCAACAAGAAACTTGTGATTAGACGTACATCTGAGACATCGACGGCAGTAGTTCAGAGACTGGAGATTGTTGAGTTTTTAATTGGTTGCATTTGTGGGAAGATCATAAGGTCCTCCCTGAATAACTGAAAAATAACAACAAAGACTGGTATCGCACTGATTTCATATTTTCTGCTCAGAATAAAGTGGAATCCAGACCTATATATCGGCTTTTACTTCCAAAGGATAAATCCATAGCCAGTCTTTTCTTAGAATTGAGCACTTACACGTCACGTCGATATGGATATAAAGAATAAATCTGTTGCCCAACAGAATGCCCTGGTCTTTAAAATACTGAAATTTAAAAAGTTATAGGTTCCTATGAATTGTGTAGGAGACACAGTTACTCTGCGAGAGAAACCTACGATGATCACACTATTACATTTAACAGTTCACGTATACATGGTCAAGTGTCTTATTTTGAATTTGAAACCCATTAATTAGGTATTCTTGTAGACTCCAGTAGGTTCGTACTGCGTGAATAATTTTTTAGGGATACAGCGCAGATCACATATAAATGCATTTTTTCTACTTTAAATTTAAATCAAAAACCAAAAGTTATCGACAATAGTTAATTTTTTTTAATACCGTATGGTTCACCTTGGTATACTAACCATCCTAAAGGCCAGTGATGCACTTGATCCTACTGGCACACCTAGCCTAATTTGTTAAAGGCTTAAAATGAAAGCTTAAGTTTTGACTTTTTCAAGTGCTGTTCATAATTTTCAGTATAAGTTTGTGCCTGGTGCCAATGTTTATGTTCTTCTTCGGGGCTAACCATGGATACTTTACGTGGTGGTCATGCTGCTTAATTTTATATATGTGTTCTTCATTCTGCCCATCATTGTTCTCGTCATGAAACTCAGGTTTAATGTTACCATCCTAATTATTATTCCACAAAATTATCGTTTGTGTAAATTATTATTTGTGTAAGGAAATAACTGAATAAATACCAAAAAGTACTTGACATGCGGGAGCTATAATCTGATTCTTCAGATTGCGTGTATCCAACCCAACGTTATTCGAAAAAATAATAATATTTTTTTTATTATTCTTATGTAAAATATGTCATTCTAATTTTTTACATATTTTTTAAAAAATTGTTTTGCTTGTTTACTTTATATAGGAGCCGGCAACAACTTTGCAATATTATTGTTGTCCTTGGTTAACATGCATTACGTATGGCTTTTTGATCATTTAATGTGATAGTCTTTGGTTTTCATGCAAAAAGTTACAATATATTCAAAATTAAAACTTTTAATGATAAATAGCGGTAGGTGGATGAGAGTTCCTCGAATTATTTACCGATTCTATCTGGTCACGAACTTAATCTGAATTTTTATGAAATACACCAAAGCAATTTCAGTTACTCACGGATAAACGACCAATACGCAACTCATTTTTTTTTATTCCATGCATAATAAATTTATAAGAAAAACAAACATGAGATTGCTGGTAATTATCGAAACGTACGTCTAACCAACCGTTAGTTGGTACCAATCAGTCTTTGACACGGGTACCTCCCGTGGGTCATATCTTTCGGATTATGTATATTATTAAATTAAATTTTAGCGAAATCGGTTAATAACTTCGGATACCTCCAATACAACGTTTCGTCTGGATTTCACGGAAATCAGTTAAAAAGCCAAGCGTTTCATTGCATGCTACTGAAATTCGGTATGGAACCATTTTTGGTTAATGGCCACAACATTTGTAAATTTTATCTCACATAAATTTTTAGAGCCATTGACATAACCAAAATTTGCCAAATTTGAGAAAAATCGGTCCATAGTTTGGGGAAGCTCCCATAGAACTCCCGATATCACGGAAATAAGCATAAAACCCAAGTTTATCATCGCACATTACTGAAATTCGGTATGACAGCATTTTGGGTACTTACCACATTATTTCGTAATTTCAGCAAAATCCATCAAAAATTTCGAGTGACTCCTGAGTTCACGGAAATTAGCAAAAAGCGAAGTGTTTCATGGAATGCAACTGAAATTTGGATTTTATGCGACTTTACGCGATTCTCATAATATTCTTCAATTTGAATGAAATCTGATACATCTCACAGGCGGTTTACCCGAGGTTTTACTTTAATGACTTAACTCATCGGAAGTTACTGAAATGTGGTATTGCTGCAACTTTTTGTTGATTCTATCTAATAGCTGTCGGTTATCTAATAAATTTATGAACATGAATAAATTAAAGTTAAACTTTTCAACCCACAAATTTCTTATTTATTCATTTATTTAATTTTTGTCTTCAATTTTTGAAGAGAAATAGCTACAGGAATAATGAAGTGCAAGCAGGGTAACCTTTACCTTTACCAACGTCGAACATTTAATTCTAAGTTAGACTTACATTGGCATTTTTTCTTGCTTTTTTTTTCTGGAAGAACCTGAATTCTACAGTAATACATGCAAACTCTTCTGCAACTAAAAAGTTTCCGGTAAATTTCACTAGACTTATGAATTTCGTGCAGTGCTCATCGCGCAATATTTAGATTTGCCCATGAAGACAAACCAATTTGTATGTACATGTATTCATGATGCGCCCCATTTGCGCACAAAATCAGTTTGCGCTTTATTGCCACAACACAAGGATTTCTGCGATGCGCAGATGTGCTCGCAATATTTCACTTTGCGTCATATTACCCGCTCCCAAACGTTTTTCGCTGAAGACGGAAATTATGTGCATATGCTGGATGTTGACTGTAAAATACAGTGTGCACTTATTGAAACTATGCAAACAGAATCAATACATGTGAGAACAACGATAGCAAGAAAAATACCTGCAAAAAGTTTAGTGTAAGTCTAGCGTTATGTAAAGCATCAAATAGCACGTAAAAAATTATTTGAATCAGATCTCAAATTTAAGACAATTGGATATCAATCATATTTATCGCAATCGCTCGTCAAATATTTCAGATACCTGCAAAAAGTTTAGTGTAAGTCTAGCGTTATGTAAAGCATCAAATAGCACGTAAAAAATTATTTGAATCAGATCTCAAATTTAAGACAATTGGATATCAATCATATTTATCGCAATCGCTCGTCAAATATTTCAGATACCTGCAAAAAGTTTAGTGTAAGTCTAGCGTTATGTAAAGCATCAAATAGCACGTAAAAAATTATTTGAATCAGATCTCAAATTTAAGACAATTGGATATCAATCATATTTATCGCAATCGCTCGTCAAATATTTCAGATAGTGACTTCTCACTAAAAGCAATTAATTATGGCAAACATTTCATTTGAGCAAATGGAGAACAAAGAAAATAAAAAGAATCCGTGTAACAGAAGCACGAAACACAAAATACTCGGTTATAAAAAATTTTATTCTAATTAATACATTGCTGTAAAATAAATAATAAAAGTTTTTTAATGTTTAGTCAAAAAGAATGCCAATACCATTTAGAAATTTTGGAAAACAAGCTTATTTCATCTAAATAAGTTTTCACAGCAGTACATTTAATTAACTCAGAACAAACTTTGATTTATTTAAGGATGGAAAAATCTCGAATGCCGAATTCAAAGAAGCCGTTCGAAAATTCTGCGTGGGAAAGAAATACGAAGAATTTCCACAGGTAATAAAAATAAATATATTTTCAAAGGCTTAATTTAGAAAATATACTATTTAAACCATCAAAAATTTTTTTAGTTCCTTTTTTTGGAGTAAATAAAAATACCTAGAGGATGTCATAGTGTCCACCCGTCTTAACCGAGAAAAATCGTCATCTCAGATGAGTCATATATTGATCGTTATAAAATTAATCCTTAAGATATTTTAATAATTTGGGTGGTTATACAATCTCAAGAATTAACGCATTTCGCATACCCTGAACGTTTTCTAGGTGCGCTGCAGGAAGCTTAAAAATAATCATAAATTTTAGCCAGGAAAACCATATCACACGCACTTTTTTCAGTATAATCCAATCTACCAAATATATGTTTACAACTTTTACAAGATTGAAGATTTACAACAGAGAATTACACAAAATTAGCTTCCGTGTTTGCATTCTCTTATTATGGTTCTAAAAATTGACCTCAGAGCATATGGTTCCATATTCGGAATCGAAAATTGTATCATGATTTTTTTTTTCATTATGTAAAAGATATTTTATTTTCAAAAAATCTTTAAATCCAGTAGTTTGGAATACCTCATTGTCGTTTATTAATCTTATTAAAATAGTCCAAACGTTATGGAAATACGGGCTGTGAATTTATGAATACTATTTAGTTTTTCGCTAATAAACTTGCGACAGAAAATCCGCCTTGTCATAAAGCTGAATTTAACATACAGAATCGGTAGTATGTTTTACATATCTTTGTATTCTCTTTGTTTTGAGAGATCTTCTGCTTGTGTTGTATATGGAATTTATATTAATTTATGGAAAATGGAATTATTCCACTTCTATGATTTATAAAGAAAAACATCTATTTTTCTAGGCTATGAGAGCATTTATTGAATCAAATTTCAAGCTTCTGGATATTAACAGTGATGGTATCGTTGGAATTGAAGAATATCGTTATAACTGTATTACAAGAATAGCTATTGACGATGTCGCACCAATTGATAAAGCTTTCGATTCGCTTCTCAATGTAAGTCACCATTAAAAAAAATGTTAATTTCCCTACAAATGAATTTTCCAGGATGAAGATAGAAAGCGCGGTGGTCTCACAATGGACAGATATAAGGAGCTGTATGGCCAATTTTTAGGAAATATTGCTGACAACCATCCAGCAGTTAACTTATTTGGCCCATTATAAAAAAATTTAGCTCTATCTTCGCTGTTGTTCGACTAAAAATACTTTAAGTTTTACTTTTAATTACGAGTATATATAAATTGAAATAACGCTTGTATTACAATCCACATATAGTTATACATAAGATGTTCGCGCTTAAATAAATATTTATAGAATTGTCAGAAGAGTAGTTTGTGAATGGAAAATCTGCTCTCCATATATCGATTATAATTAAAAAAGTCTCTCTAATGAAAAATCTAGCAAATGGGTTTTCTATCTTAAATTTATATTTGTTTAACAATTTTTAATCGTTTATCGGATAGTTTAAAATTACTAAATATTTATAAGGTTATTTTACTTTTTGTGTTGATAATGGTACAGGGTTTTAAATCTTTTCAAATAAATTTTAACTGTTAAAAATTTAATATGACTTTTTTTGGAAAAACAAAATATGACATCCAAATGACGTGCAGTGGACCAAGACCAATGAGCCATGCAAGAAAAGGGTCATAAAATAAAAATTATATACAAAATTATCGGAGAAGAATATAATAATTGAGTAAACCAGCCCGTTCTTAAAAACGCACATTTGGTCACACCAGCTCATAAGACCATTCGCTCTTGGATAAACCAGAACAAGTCTACTTTTATTCGTCTGTTACACATTGCACAGCTGCACCACGGTAGTTTGTGGTCTCAGCTTAACAACAGGCAACATCGGTCGTTCGCATATTTAATCTAGTTTATCTATAAAAGATAATAAATGAATGGTAATTGAATGGCTGTTGCGCTTAGTTTACATGTGTTCATGCTCAAAGTGCAAATTACTCTAGCCGTAACATGACATGAACCTAACCTAAAAAAGCAAATTATATATTACTTTTTAATTCCAAAGTATATTTCCAAAGTATATTTGCACAGCTGCACCACGGTAATTTGTGGTCTCAGCTTAACAACAGGCAACATCGGTCGTTCGCATATTTAATCTAGTTTATCTATAAAAGATAATAAATGAATGGTAATTGAATGGCTGTTGCGCTTAGTTTACATGTGTTCATGCTCAAAGTGCAAATTACTCTAGCCGTAACATGACATGAACCTAACCTAAAAAAGCAAATTATATATTACTTTTTAATTCCAAAGTATATTTCCAAAGTATATTTGCACAGCTGCACCACGGTAATTTGTGGTCTCAGCTTAACAACAGGCAACATCGGTCGTTCGCATATTTAATCTAGTTTATCTATAAAAGATAATAAATGAATGGTAATTGAATGGCTGTTGCGCTTAGTTTACATGTGTTCATGCTCAAAGTGCAAATTACTCTAGCCGTAACATGACATGAACCTAACCTAAAAAAGCAAATTATATATTACTTTTTAATTCCAAAGTATATTTCCAAAGTATATTTGCACAGCTGCACCACGGTAATTTGTGGTCTCAGCTTAACAACAGGCAACATCGGTCGTTCGCATATTTAATCTAGTTTATCTATAAAAGATAATAAATGAATGGTAATTGAATGGCTGTTGCGCTTAGTTTACATGTGTTCATGCTCAAAGTGCAAATTACTCTAGCCGTAACATGACATGAACCTAACCTAAAAAAGCAAATTATATATTACTTTTTAATTCCAAAGTATATTTGTATTGCAACCAAGCGAAAACGTTGGCATTTTAGGATGGACATTCAAACTAAATGTGTAATATATTCACGCTTATGAAAATGTATTATAATTTAAATAAATTAAATAAATCAATTAATAGTTTGCGGAAAACATTCATTTTTATTTTCATTTGGAGAAAAGTACTGCAGAGTCGCATCGAATCGACAATGCCCACAATATCTCAAGAAACAGTAAGTAAATCTTAATGCAGACTGATTAAATTAGTAAAATATACTAAGATCTAATTTTTGCACTCGTATGGTCATCCGAAAAATGGATTTCAAGAAAACTAAAACAATTTGGAAAACAAAGTTGTTTCATACATTTCTACTAGAATCTCTTACTTTCAGATAATGACCGCTATATCTCCTGAAACCAGGAGTAAATTTAAATGAAGAATGATGAAATTAGCGAATAATATTATAAGGAATCCAATTTTATTCGCTAGGTCATCTGACTAAAAGATTTCGAGAAAACTCAAACAATTTGAATAAAATGATGTATACATTCCCATTGAAAATTCGCATTAGCTCTACTAATTTGACAACAAAACATAGTGAAGGTACTACTGATCTCATTTTGGTCTTTTGATAGGTGTAAAACTTACGTGTTCATGCGGTATCATTTATAAATTTGTATGCCATATATCATTTAAAATGATAATGTTCATTCTAAATCAATAATTGCATCTAACTCTCATAATTTCTAGTATATTACCAGCATCTTCATGGGTTATTACTTATTACCTTCGTTGAAATGAAAAGGGTTGTTAATGTTAATTATACATAATTGTTTGGATATTTTGTTTTATATTTAAAGACTTACATGTAATATTATTTTAATATGTTTATGGGTTAATTTCTACTTAATATGATTTTAATGACATTTACATTATTAGTATATATCATATGGACATTTAGAAACATTCACGAATTATCAAAATAGTTAACCATTTAAAAAAGACCAAAACATTTAAGAAATATTTGATATTTCATGTTTCCGTGTTTTGGAGGAAAAGTGCTGTGCAGCAGACAGGTAGGTAGGTATGTACTAAGGGACACACTTTCATTTGGTATGTAGTGATATTTGGGTTATAATTGCAAATGCTTATAAGTGCAAGTGTAATGGGGTATAGTTTTACAGGAAGTAATACTGCCGAACTTTTATGGTTTTATATAAAAATTTTTCAGGATTCAAAACTGATTCATGCAAATAGGAGAGGTCCATGATAACTTCCTTTGTGTATACTGGATGTAACATAAACTAACGCAGAGGGGTGAGTCCAGATGAACTAATATGACCTAAGAAATGTTGTAAGTCGCTATTGAAGTGAACGCTGTTCAAATAAATACAAATAACGAGAGCTGCTACTGAGTGATGCTAGCGCCTAAACAATTAGTGTTTTTTGGCATAAGTGAACGAAGAACCTGCAACAATAAGACTGTCATCCGAGGATAGCGTTATCTTTTCCTCTAATGTCGCCCTTTACGCCACTCAGTGTCATATATAGCTGAATCGTATGAAGTGAAAAATGGTAAGGCTTTTAATGGTAATTTGATTCAACTTTGCAAAAGGACTGAAACAGAGTTTGGTTTCTCACACAACTTTTTGGGTTTCTTTAAAATTCTATGTGGCATTGAGTGCGTTGACACTAACAGCAAAAACAAATTATTCTGAATTGCACTATTAACATGCATATACGCCTTCGGTACTACTCGGTTGCAGTGACACGAGTCCGATACAAGACACGGCTACAGCAGACAGCTTCCTCCCAGTCGGGAGTCACAGTAACAGATACTATACAAAGCAATAGAGTACGTACAGATTATTTATATTTGTGTAATTTGGTTGACTCCAATTGTAAAAGAAAATTTAGGAATTAAACATTTACTGTAAGCTGAACTAGTGCACTGTCCTATAAATTATTCTTTTTATATATTTATTTTTTTTTTTTTGAAGCATTAAGATTTATTTAACCCGGTGCTGCCACTGACGCTAATACTATTTCGCCCTCATTGTCTTTTTGCAGTTAACTGTTTTAAGTTTTACGTAATATTCTTCGGCTTTCCGTTATAATTACCAAAACTACAACATAGTACAGTAAAGACAGAGATGTCAAATTAAGAGAGCATACATAATACATCAATTTTTTATGCGATTTCATGGGAGAGGATTTGGCTTGTCATACAATTTTTCTTCACCACATATTGCCACTGCAGTTTCCCTCATATTTTTCTCATTTACATGCAGTTGACTATGCGATATTAAAAAAAAAATTTTGCTATGGTCAAATATAAATTTTAGAATCGTTGTACCTACATTAAGTAGCAATGCATATTAAATAGCATTTAACTTTTAATTTTATTGTCAGTTCAAATCAGAGCAAAAATAATGTTTTCAGCAAACGATGTTAATAATTTATAAATTTATAAAGTTATATAAATATCTGAGCCTTATAATAATTTCTGCTAGAATATAATTAAATATGAAAAAAATCGTTTGATTCGCTATATTATTATTACTTATAAAACTGTTGATTTAATTAAATAATTTGGCGTTAATTTATCGTTTAAGGTAAGAAAATTGATTTTCGTTTTAATTTTAATTAGAATTCAAAATATCTTTATGGTTATGTGTTTGTACGTAAACATTGAAAAAGTGAATATTAACGAAATGATATTTTACAATATACCCTTTCAACGTTGGATATGCTTTAGAATACACAGTAATTTTAATTATCGTATGAAACACAGGGAAGTAGCAAACCAAACAACATTGTGGTTGAATATTTTGGATTTTTTACTAAAAAAAATTATTATTTGTATACAATAACCCAGTAATAAACAATGTACAACACACATACGCACGCATGTGCATAGCTACGGTTTGCTGCAAAGCAATCCACCCCTACAGTGCGAAACAAAACAGGCCCAAACAGACAAAGCATGCATGGGGTAATAGAAAACCGACTCGCATGTTATGAATGCAATAATATATCACTGTATTTCAATCATGATTACTTTAATTTGCATTACAATTTGACCTACAACAAATGCCAACCATAAATAAATAATAATAATAATAATTTATTTATTTATTTATTATTTCTATAATTTTTTTAAATGAAAATAAATCGTACGTCGTACACAAAATGACATGGCGTATTCATCCTTGTTAATAATAATAGCAAACACTAAAAAAAAAGTGGTTATAACTAATTACTTGATAATCGGTTTAATTAAAATGCACACTTCCATAAGCATTCAAAATTATTAAATAAAATAATTTTCATAATATAATATTAATTAGCAGCGTTTACCGATTTCCTATGAATTATGGAAACATTTTTACTGCGCTTCAATTCAAAATTTCGCATGATACCTTCGAAAAAAAATAATCAAAACAAAAATAAGGACACTTCAGCATTTACATTTGAAAAAAACAGTGGCGAACCGTTCAGAAAAACGGAATTGTTTAAACGATATTCTGCTTCGCTGGACGGTTCATATTTTTTACTTCGGCAGGTCATGGACGTTTCTGCTGAAAACATGTAAGAGTTGTGACATCAGAACACAGCATGGCTTGAAACTGTCAGTGTCCCGACAAATCATAAAGATAAAATCGAAGCAAAGAACCAAACTTCTTGGACACATTTGCGTGATTAACGAGTGTTAAAATCTCCAGTGTCTTGGCGCATATTTTTTGTTTTCATCCAATGCGGGTTTTTCCATAATTTGTCATGACACTAACTTGAGCGAATTGATTAGAATTCTGTTTCGTGTTATTCGTAAAAACTTTCAGCTCGCCGTGATGATCACAAATTATCTCCCGCGTGACACCTGAGATTTGTTGTTCTACTACGTCCTTCGCATGCGTACACATATGCTCTGCTTGTGTTGTTGCTTTTTTGTTTTGGGAAATCTTGACTTTTTTTCCACGGATCATATGCATTTGTTTGCAAAATTGTAAATTGTCGTAGGCAATTCAAATTGATCAATGGTGCAATGCATGATTATTCTGAATTACATCAGAATTTTAAGTAAAATTACTAAAATAACAAAATAAATATTTCAAATTAAATATATTTATTATATTTTGTAAGAAATAATATTCATGTCAAACTGGTAATACTGGAACGATCACATATGATCATACGTTCAATTTGCCAAAAAAATTATGTTAAGAAAATTAGTAATGAAATTCTTTATTTTCTTTTTTTTTTAAATTTTTTTTTAAATTATTTAACTGTCATAAAAACCAGCAAAACTTAATTAATTGATACTGTGCTCTGTTGTTCTGTTATTCAACGAAAAAGTTAATTTTTCGCGAGTCGAGCAATGATAGAAACGATTGTGCATTTCGCAAGCCCGTTATTTTTTGCTGAGTAATCAGCTGTTTCGTACACGTCGCAAATCCCAGTTGACGTATTGATGACAAACGTGTACCTTAAATCAAAAAAATAATTTTAAACACAAACGATTGAATAAAGCGTTTAAAATCAAGTATGAGGTTTCGAATTGCGACAATGAAATAAATCATAAAAATAGAAACATACTATTTTTTAACTTTCGAAACGAAAAGAAATTGCAAAAATTGGCTGGAATTCTGTAAACACTCGAAGGTTTTGTAGTTAACACTTCAATACGGTTAATATGGAATAACAACTGCAGTTTAAAATCGGTAAGTTATCCTCAGCAGAATCCAATTCCAAAGTCGGTATTGGAATTGGATTCTGATGAGGATAACTTACCGATTTTAAANAGTCGGTATTGGAATTGGATTCTGCTGAGGATAACTTACCGATTTTAAACTGCAGTTCTAGGTCTTTCTATTCTTCAATCCTTCAATTTATAGAAAAGAGGTCCAGAAAGGGTACCTGAAACTTTAAAGGAGAGCCAAATTGAAGAGGGAACTGAACCTGAAGTCAAAAACTTATTGTTCCGTACAAGAATGCTCTTTGTCATACGTAAACTGAAGAGAGACATTTAACATTTGCCAATGAAATTATATGCAAACATTACAAAATAGCAAATTAATGATAANGCACCTGAAGCCTACTTCTATTCCTTCAATTTATAGAAAAGAGGTCCAGAAAGGGTACCTGAAACTTTAAAGGAGAGCCAAATTGAAGAGGGAACTGAACCTGAAGTCAAAAACTTATTGTTCCGTACAAGAATGCTCTTTGTCATACGTAAACTGAAGAGAGACATTTAACATTTGCCAATGAAATTATATGCAAACATTACAAAATAGCAAATTAATGATAATAAATATTAACAATATAAACATTTTTTGNTACAAAATAGCAAATTAATGATAATAAATATTAACAATATAAACATTTTTTGAAAATTAAATAAATATGTTAGCCAAACATTAAATTTGTGGGTTCCTAAGGACTAGACCATGCAAGATGGAGCAAACTGTATAGATTAAGTGTGAGCTTAAAATAATTTTGTAGATACACACAAAATTATTGTAAGCACATTTTCGCAAAGTGATTTGCTTGTTTACATAAATAACAAATCAAACTATCTGCTGGTCAACGGTATTTATATAGCGGACCATAACGAGTACATAGCATAAGTCTTTTTGTTGTAATTTGTATTTGGACTTGTAATTGACTTTGACGTCTTTTTGCGTTATTGGTGGCTTAAACCTCCAATAAAATGATTATTGTTGGTGCATTCATTGCGATGGTTTACATTGTCTTTTGCTATTATCATGGCTTTAGCCGGATAAATTGCTGTTTGCAATGAAATATTGTCTTTGTTTAACAATCTTTCTTTAGTTTGTGTATAAATTGATGACAACATATAGAAATAACATATACAAATAACAAGAACAAGAAACAGACCAGTGACATTTCCAGCAGATCAGTTTCACTGGTGAGTTCTTCTTGGTCCTTGTTCCCCTGGGTCTATTTGGTACTATGACTTTTTGAACAAGTTGCAGCTGGACACTACGCCAAATTCCACGAATTTCTACCAACACGATGCAAAACAGGTCCCAAGATGGCTGGATTGCGGAGCCATCAGTTTCGCCCTTACATGATACCTGGAGTACTCCAGTTAATTACCGCTTATTTTCAGAGAAATTCTACCGCGTGGATCCGCGACCACCAGCTTGGCTCGTCGCTCTATTTAACAGTTCCAGTTGCAGATTCTGGTCGGATGTTTACGATTGGAGCCTTAGTGGGGTTTTGTGTTTCCTTGTTGGAACCCGCTATGCCGTTTAAGACATTGGTAGTCCATGCAATATTACTCTCCTCTCATTCCCGATCCCTTCATCAACTAGAATCTGTTCAAATTTATTGAGAAGAAACTTGGCCTTTCGTCTCGGATGGACGGACCTCTTGGGGGTACTAATTTTCAATTAATTAATATATTTTTTAAATAATACACAGTTCAAATACGCAATCAGTTTCTACTGTTCGCAGCTAAGGTTGGAATGTAAAAGAGGACGAATTTTATACACTTCTCTGTTTCTTAACTAAAGTTAAAATTTTTTATAAAAATTACAGTTACAACATCATAATGGAAAGTCTTTATTTAAAATTGGTTAAGGGATGTTCAATAAGAATTAAGGTCTACTAAGTTAAGTTGTTTTGACTAAAAACTGGCCACCTGCACAGGTATAGTCGTGAGTCAATTGGTAATACTGGTAGGTTCCAGTGCTGGTTTTGAGAGTTGCTGTGCAGACCTTCTCGTCAACACCTGGTGTTACTGCCACTACGACACCTGATGCCCATTACTGAGATGCACAGCTATCTTCGTGGACCAACATGACGCGTCAGATTTTCAGATGGTTAGTCTTTCCTGCACATGACCCTTACTTAAAGCCCTAGAGTGCAATCTCTATTTATTTTTGGAGGTGTCGTCGAGTGGCAATTCAGGTTGCAGTGAAC
>JXOS01073454.1:2898-16983 GCA_001015075.1 Cirrula hians
AAAAAAAAAAAAAAAAAAAAAAAAAAAAAAAAAAAAAAAAAAAACCTTCTTCAAAACAACTCAGCATTGGAGGTATCCCTGATTTTCATCGCATCATGTCCATTTTTGATACGCACATTGACCATCTGTATTTCACTTAATACTGCAATTTTGTAAAATTTAAATTATAAATGTGCGTAATTCTGCATTAAAGCGTCTATTGGGACTACACTGCAGTACTGCAGATACCTCTGATCTTCTTTCAATCTTGTCCTTTTTTGACACACATTTAAAGGCTAAAGTTGCTCACCTAAATTCTATTGACAAATAGTAACTCTTACGGATGCAGAAGTCCTAAGGCTCCAATATTGAGAAAATATGTGTACTGTACTGGTATCCGAAATATTGGTCAGATCTCAACCAAATTCAAACTAAAATTTTTTCCACAATTTATGTGTACCAAATTTGGCTAGATCAATTCTTGTGCTGAAGCTGATGATATCGGGATATATTTTTATGGGTTTCCGAACACTTGTTCAAATTAAACAAGCGTACGGTCAAAACTAATATACACTGTCCAAATTTTAATTGCGACTTCTATAAAAGTTTACTTATCTTATATTGGGCAAAATTAGATGGTGATTAAAAAATTTTAGGGTTTTGGATTGTCCCACAAAAGATCTGGCGAAGTAATTAAACAATATATTCGTTTTACTTTTCAACAGAATGCCACGTCAAATTTGATTAGGTTTTAGCGGAGAAGTAATGCTCAAAGATGAGGGGGTTTGATGGCGTAAACATCTTAAAAACTTCGTTAGCGACCGATGCCAGATCTTTGATCCTGAGTTGATTCTCCATTTGATCGTATTTACTTCACATTCAGGAGATTCGTCAAAAACTGAGACCAAGTCAGAGTCGATGGCAAATACTGGGGAAATGCGGAAAAATGTGTGGCGTGCTCGTATGTCGGTCTGTAGCAAAATTTTTTCATAAATTTTGAAATTAATATATAAAAAGAAATAACAACTCTATATAAATATACAAAAGAAACGAACAAGTCATACATAAATTAATTGAGAAAATAAATTAATTAAAGCCATCGCAAGCACGCGTCAAACCAACAGCTGTTTACAGGCGAGATAATAAGCAAACATCAGCACCAACAATACAAATTGGAAAAACAGTTTTTAGAAAACATTAAAAATACATCGTAAAAAAAAAAACAGCGACGTTACCAAACAGCTCTCTAAAAACGTAGAACATGTCCAAATTGGTTTATATTAGCGATAAAATTAAAAATCTAATAACGTTCAAGACAAAAAAAACACACACACACATACAAATTCAAAATAAATATTGAAATGAAAATGGAAATAAATAATTTTAAAGAAGTTTGAAAATTTTAATTTAAATAGTGGTAGCACGTAACAACAAGATTACCAATTAGCGAATACAATGCAAATGGCTTAAATCACAACATGCGCCGGACTTAATTAATTAGCGTTTTTGTCTTCTTTAAAGTGGTGTCTATTTATTGTTGTTGTGGCATTGTTTTGGCTTGGTTTAGTTGTTTTGGTTGTCATAATGCAATTAGCCTGCCAAACACCAGCTGGTTGGCAAATATTTGGCATTGTCTTACGACTATTGTTTTAGCACTTGCCGAACTAGAAATGGCTGGTGCAATTCTCAAATAGATTGAGTAGTGGCAAATTTTGGGAGAGCGGGTAGTGGCGGGTTGGGTTGCACATTGCCTCAATAGCAAAGTCCAGTCCCTGCTACTAATGTTTATATATTATATATATTGGCAAGAGTGACAGGAAGACGTGTTTCAAGAAAATGATAAGTAAAGCAGCTGTTGCGGGGCGTGTTTGTTGAGCTCGTTCCCAATCCATCAAAGTTTCGCAACGTAGTTATGGCGTTGATTCGTTACGGTATTTGCCTCCCCAGCAGCACGTTCCACTAATTGGTTTATTTTGATATATTCTAAATAGATTTGTTAAAAACAATTGCACCACTGTTTAGCAATGTGTATGGACTGCTATAAGCTATCTTTAAATCGAGACAAAAGCAAGATTCATGAAATAGTTGCTATATATTGACTGCAAAATACCCATCAGTCAATAATTTTGATTTATTCTTTGGTATTATTGAACTTCATACGCCTCGTTATGTTTAACCCTAGAACCACCAACATTTTGACTATGCTATTTCATGCAAAACCAGTCAAAATGACTTGTCTTCAAAAACGACAAAAAATTAAAGTTTAATTTTACATATTGAAAATAAAGGTTTCTTAAAAGAGAATTTAAAACTCTTTACTTAAAGTAGTGCGTGAAATACCCGAAAAATAACAATAAAACCAGATCGATGTATTGCTTGATTAATACCGACTTCATAATACAATCAGCCATTCAATTGATACACGCAGAAACTTCCAATTAAGAACCGGTATTTACACATTTAAGTAAAATTTTGGGATAAACCGCCAATGAGAGGTATAAAAAATTATTGACAGATTTTGCTTATATCGTAGAACAATAACGTATAATAACGGAAAAACATCTCAGTAATAAATTTCAATAGCATGAGATGAAATACCAGGCATTCAAGCCGACTTCCGTGAACTCGCGAGTGAAATTTCTATGGAAGATTTCCGATTTTCGTTACATTGTTCAATATTATAGCAAGAACCAAAAAAATGCTTCAATACAAAATTTTGGTACAATGCAATGAAGCACTTGGCTTTTACGCTTATTTCTGTGAAATAGGGAGTTAACGTTCTATAGGAGGTACACGAAATTATAGACAAATTTTGCTGAAATTGTACGATATTATGGCATTAACGTTAAAAATTCTTGAAAACGCAATCTCAGTAGTATACGATCACCTGGCTTTTATGTCACCTGGCTTTTATGCCAATTTCCGTTAAGTTATGAACCGTTCCGTTCCGTTAAGTTATGCTAAAATTGCAAAATATTGAACCAATAATCGCTTCTATACCAAATTTCTATACAATATAGATTTGGGTGATATACTTATTTGCGTGAAATCGAGAGGAAATTATATTTGTTGTGTGTGTTGAGGTACGTGAAGTTTTAGACCGCTTTTACCCATTCATGAACTTGGCTTATATTTATAATTAAATGTTGCGCACATCCGACAAACATAGTTTTTCTTTTGAGTGCATTTTCCGACAGAACCAAAATTGACCCTTTCTGCGTGATGAAAGTAACGCCTTTGAAGCTGTCCGAATATAAGGTGCTCGTGGTTTAACATTTTCAAATGCCAGTTCATACGTCAATTGAAAACGAAATTCTTTTTGAATATCTTTTCATCTATTGATTCTTTATATAACAACCACGCATTTAAACCACTAAAATCTTAAATTTTGACAAAGTATTTGCAGTGACCTTTTTTACATCCTGATTTTATACTATCCTTTTTTGCCATTTGCTATGCAATGTCAACACCAAATTTAATGGTATTATAGAATTCCACTGTTTCAGTTAAGAACTTTTAACTTTTCTGAACTTGGACGGATTTACTACTGTGTTCAAAAAGTAATGATGAATATTGGTCTTTTGAGCTTGGAAAATAAATAATTTCACATGGAGCTAAATCAGGTGAATTACGCGAAATTTTTGGCGAAAAATTCCATGAATTATTTCGAGGAAATTGAGTGTGTTTGACGCCAAGCGAGATTTGACTTTTGAAAGGCACAAATGATCTTTTTTTGTTTGCACTGATCCAATTGAAACGCCAAATATATCGACAAGGTCTGTAATTATCAATTGACTATTTTCACCAATTCCTTGATTTTCGTCACAAGTTGCTCATCAGTTTAAGTTAATGGCCGTCCGGAGCATTCCAAGTCATCAACACGTTCTCAGCTTTCTTTTAAGTCTTTGTACCACTTTTAAACATTTTTTTGTGACATCACCGTCGATTCACCGATGGCCCTCTGCAACATTCTGGAGTATCTTTCCACAGGCGAAATTTCAGTCCTGAAATAAAATTGAATGATACTTCTTTGCTCAGCAAAATCAGACATTGTAAAAATCGCCAAAATCACTTTTAGTCGTTTAGAAAACACAAAAGTAACCATATGACTAACGATGACATTCAAATAATATTTGGCACAGATGCCACTAACAGTATTACCAACATAAATAAAAACCTCATTTGCTCTCAAATCGTTAGCAAGGCAGTTTAAATTACGAAATAACTTTGATTTTTGATCACAGTAATATGCTTCGACCTCAATATAAAATCTCTTTTCTTCGGCTTACTTTTATAAGCCATAAGAACATACCCAGATGATTTTTATAGTTATGATGAAAATTTAGCCAAAGTATCCTTCTTTGTTTTACAAATGTTTTGTAACGGATTATTGTGTCCGTGTATAGTTGTCGAATGTTGTTTGTTGGATAGATTTAGCGGTACGCTAAATTGAATGGTTCGAAATGTTTGAGTACAACATATTCACTTAGAGGCTGCGATGTTGCTCGTGTCTTATCTTTTCCTTAATAAGCAAACCCATTTGCTATACATTTTAGTTCAACATCACATGCTAGCCAAAATTTTATACCAAATTGATCGGGCTTAGTTGGTAAATAAATACTGTTTGAATTTGCATCTAGCTTTTTTGGCAAGAGTTGTTCATGTATTGTAATATTCTGTCCTGGTTTGTAGCAACTGTGGCTATAATCAATAAGTTTTATCGATACTTCTGGCACTAAAGCAGACATTTCGCTTTGGAGACATTGTCTTCTTTCACTTTTGTCATCAAAACAAATGAATCTGAAAATTTCAGTGAAATAATTTGTACTCATGAAGTTTCCAAGAAAAGATGGTCGGAAAGATTTCGGCCCATAAATATGTTTTTTCCGACATGGTCCGTCTGAACCAATTTCATTATGATTATTTTCAACCTTATTTCAAGTATCTTTGCTTTCGACTTTGTCAGTCTCCCCTTCTTTCATAGTTTTCAGCATTGAATTACTGTTTTTATACACGTCGCTAATGAAATTGGCTATATTAATTTTGGTCATCAGAATGAGTTCAAGCTTAGGCCCGATCCAACGAATATTTCGGGTTCCTCCAGTACACCTCTTTATTCAAAATTGAAACCGTAAGGCTGCTCAGCCATAAGAGTGGATATTTTGCAATGACATTTCGTAATTAAATGCATTCTATAGCATCTAATCGTGTTTCAAAAATGTACAGAAATATTAATAAAGTAGAACGAGATTTTATTATTGAGTGTTAATAATTATGATCAATGTGTGATCCAAAGAGGGACATAATTGGTATAAAAGGTATCTCCAATGCACCCTTCTGGTGCGAAAAGAGGCTGCTAAGCAAATTTACTTAGAAACATTGATAATTTCAATGGAACTTCATTATTAAAGGGAAGAAAATATAATCAATGTTTGCAACAATAATGGGCTTGTATGGATGAAATTCTGAAAAACTGTTTTCTTCATTTTGTGACTTCTCCGAACTTAACAATTTGGGAGCGACGTGTATCTCACTGTCGGAATATTTTAGATCGGTAAGCAAATTTCAAGGTATCAGTTATTTTGACTGGTGCTAGGCGTGATACAAAATTACTTTTTATTTGTTGAATAGAATAAAAACTGATATTGATTATACAATTTCTTGAGTTATTTCTGCAAAGGTCATGATTGTGTTCCAAAGAAAAAAGAATTTTGAACATAAATAGCGAAACTAGACATTTGGACCTGGTATGGTCAAGTAAATGAATTTAGCGAAACATTTTGGACCCAATGCTAGAACTTCTTTATATGAAGGACCTCATTTTTTGTCTTTTGTGCTATGATTAAACAAAAAATTTTCTGGACGGGAGTCTGGACCTTTCCGGAAATGTCCAACCCAAGTTTAAATTTACCAATTTAAATAATATCAACAATTTCTTTTTTTTTTTTTTAATACAAATTCCATCAGATTTTCATGTTTAGGCATTAGACTTTGTGCTGTTGGTTGGAGAAAAAATTTCATATCGAAATTTCATATACGAAACACGAAACCATTGTAATCGAGTATTTTGAACCTTTGGATCGGAGGATGCAGCCGAGATTATAGTTCGATTGTTCAATTCTTTTTAGGGTTCAATGAAAGATCTAATTGATGTGTACATACAATTTTGAAATCAATCCAAAAAAAATAGCCTGGCTATTAACTCTTTTGAAGTTTAAGTTTATTAAGTGTAAAAGAATTTATGTACCGATTGAACTTGTTCACGAACATGATCTAAATTTTAACAAAAAGCACCCATCGCTCAATATCAAAAACGACAAATATTCGTGATCACCGACAGTTATATGAATATTACTCCATCAACTTTTTTTGAATCGATCCATATATCTCAAAGCATTTCTATGCATTACATACTTTGCACAAACCCATTATGCTCCGAGTCAATATGGGTATAATAAGAATAGACGTTATAACAATCAAATATTTCATTTATAATCTGGTTATGGACTGAATTTCTTCAGATTTTAAAATATTATATCAACTTACCAAAAACACATAAATTTTAAACACTTAATTTCTGAAACTTGCCATGAAAAAATCGTGGATGCTAATTTAATTTAAATTGAAGACAAATGATCTATGAGTGGTAACTTCTGTTATTGGCCAACTTCACTCATAATAGTCTCAATACATCAACAACAAAAAATACAACTTTGCAGTTAATTCCACCAGATATTATTCAAATTTCAAAACTATTGTGCAAAAAGAAAATTTTAGTAGCTTTGCAATGAATATAAGTATATTTGTGCTCATTTCAATGCATGCGACCATAAAAGCTCTGTGTGGGCCAGCCGAAATTTTGGACCAATTTGCACGTCGTTTAATTACCGTGTTCAGGATCATCACTCAATTGCTATTTTGTCTATATATGTATCAAAGTAAGATATGGTCCGGAATGACTATACATGTGTCTTTCTTAAGTCTTCTATGTTTACTCTTTGGTAGAATGATTCAGCGATCATGTTATCAAGCATTCCTTCGTTATGCTCCTTCAGCGGCCAGCTGTAATTCATTCTCCTTGCAAGGGATCCGCTCGCAAAGGCTACGTCATATAAATATTATCATATAAACATAAATCAAAACCCGTTCAGAAAGCAACGTAGAAATAATTGTGTAATTGGTAGCTAACTAAGCTAATGCGCATGCTTTGATGGTTCAGTCCATATGTCTCTGACAGGATCCCAGCTGGAGATGATAGGCGCCTGATGGTAATCTGATACTTATCCCAGGTGTCACGTTTAAATTTTTACAACGCAGAAGGATCTCTCATCAAAGTTTTCTAGGTGTTCAATTCCTTGTAACCTAAATAACAAACAAACGATTTCGAGAACTTAAAGCATACATGTTTAAAACACGTATTACCAGCTTTACTGTTGCTTGGGGCTCTAGCAATATTTCTTATCTAGTGTTTTTGAGACTACTCATGCATTGAAGTTCTCAGTGCTCTTTAATTATCTTCCTCCGCAAGTCCTCGTGGAAATCATCCACAAATGTTCAAAATCAAACTGTTTATTACATGATCTTTGGCAGGCACAACGTATTTCACTTGGGGTATGGGAGTTGTTCGAAAAGGCATACTGTAGCTGAGTTGAATCTACCCCCTTCCAATTTCCCTTGTGCTTTGGCATTCAATAGGGCTCGTAGCAGCGTTCACAGCAGATCCTGCGAGACCTCATACTGAGTGAAATTGAACTAACGAAAGCAAAAAAATGCTTAAGTTGCCCCGTACTGCGGTGCGATTTCTCCTGATGCTATGCAGTTTGTCGATTATCATCACTATCACTAGCGTGGAGACGTATTATAGTCCCTGGTTGTTTTAACACTTTTTTAGTCGTTCTCTTCTCGTACTAGCAGCTCCTGTTTGGAAATTAAACAGTTTACGAGCGGATTCTAACGCATTTTAACCCGCAATATTACCTAGCCAGCGGAGCTATTGAATCAACGTTAGTACTGAAGGTGAATGTTCTGTAATAAAGCAACCTTTCTCTGTCCGGCCCCCGTGAGTTTGCCTCCCTCTCTCCCTTTCATGCTCTGATATCCAAATATTATATAAGTGAAACAAGTAAAAACGTAACAATCGATAGTGTGATACACGTAGCTTCGAAAGAGAGAAGTCACAAAATGAAAATGTTCATCTTGAAATCCAAAAAACCAAAAAATTGTCCATTGGATTTTATAAAAACGCCATTATGGAACCTCATAGGCGTACTGGAAGTACATGTGATGGTATTTCGTTAAATTTATTTATTTATAAATTTTGTTGATCACGCGCTTACGGACCAAATACGCGCCATTGCAGGTATCTATGATTTTTTATTATTTTATATACACTAAATAATTAAATTTCGTTGAAGTGGAAAGTGCCTCAAATGTTCATTGAATCATGTCCGTTTTTATTAGAACATTGATCATATTTAGCAAACGCAAACAAGAAATTTTGCTAAATTTATTAGATGTATGTGGAGAATTCTGCTTAAAAGCCTCGGTTTTAGACTATATAGCTGTATCGTAGGTTCCTCTGATTTTTCTTCAATCCTGCGCATATTCCAAAATTTTTTGGATGATATCATTACACCGCTTATTACAAATGCCAATGAAATTGGCATACTGTGTTTAAGTTTGAAAGGTACGCTTTTAACACTCAGATCGAGTGACCGAAGACCTATCAAAATTTATACCAGTATGAGCAACATCAGCACAGGAATTTATCTAGTCATGTCTGTCCGTCCGTCTGTCTGTCCGTCTGTAATCGAAAACTAGAAAAAAGAAATTGAGCTACCTTACGAAGTGCGAAGTTTGAATTCGGTGAAGAACCGACCAATATTTCGGGTGTCAGTATACATCCTTACTCAAAATTGGGGCTTTAACTCTACTAGAGCAGTAACAGTTGGTATTTTGAAATGCAATTTTTTATTATTATAAATTATTGCTGGTATTGTTATATACTGGATATTCGTAATATCTAAGTCTGTTCCAAAAATGGTCGTGATTGAATTAGAATCAGAGCTACTTCCAGTACTCCTATATGGTCCCTATATAGAAGTTTTAATAAGAATTATCCACAGTTATTATTTCAATTTTATAAAATTTCCGAACTGAGTAGACATCATAAGTGTACCAAAATTAAGAGAGATTGGATAAAATCAGAGGTACCTCCAGTGCACCTATGTTCCCCAAAAAAAAGGTTTAAGGCAAATTTGGCCAGAAAAATTAATCAAATTCATCGAAATTAAATATTGAGTGATCATTGTGTGTACCAAAAACGCACATGATTAAATGAAACTCGAAGATTAATCCAATGCACTTATGTGGTCCGAAACGAGTTGTCTGAGCAAATTTAAACGGAACAATTAAGCAAAATATTTTGAGAGCGAACTGTATGTAACGAGACATACTAAACTTATCTGAAATATTGGTCAGCTCTTGACTAAATCTAAATTTCAATCAAATTTTTTTTTATTAATTTTGAATCTAGCTTCAGCGCTTCTTTCTAGTTTTTGTCAACGGTGATATGTACGGACAGGCATATCAGGCTGAATTAGTGTGGTAATGCTGATCATATCGGTACACATATTGATGGGTCGCTAATCATTTATTCAGCACGTTACATAGGCATGTATACATCTAATTTACACTTTCCCTATTGTATATGGAACAGCAGTTGTTTCGCGACTGCACAGCCAATATTTTGATCTGCAGCATCGTGTGAACCGCTGAGTTGTCGTGCATGAGTCAGAAGCTGCCCTTAAAAAATTTTAATTACTTGATATTTAAGAGTCGCATTCTTTTTGAAATTGCCCATACATTCAATTCCATACAATGCCTAAAAATAACCCCTTACGAATGTGCACGTAAGCACGAAATATTTGAGAAGAATGTGGAATGTGAGCAACATTGTTTGCTGCAACTGGCACGCGTCGTGGACGCGCTTGTGCGCATGTGTCATGCATGTTGTTGTCCAATACGCGCACTAAGAGGAAATGCATGCGTGTTGTATGCAAAACAATGTTGCCCCATAATATTGTTCTGTCCTGCGTCTGACATTAATTAGTATTTGTTTCTCTAAATAACTCATGTGTTGTCAATTAGTTAATCGAGTAGCATGTCCGTATGCAACTGACTGCATGTCGCACAATGTCCTTTGTTCGCCATGCCATAGTTGCGTGCGTGTATGCACGTATGGGTTGTGCTGTAGCCTTTGAGCCACTTGGGCACACACACAGACATGCGAACAGCGTGCGACGAGGTCAAGTGCTTGGTGTTGGCGTTGAAGGAGCTTCTGTCAGCGCCACACGCATACAACGACAAAAATGAACACACCCTTTTCGGCCAGAACTGCATTGTTTGCGTTCGCTGGCATGCTCAACAAGCCACATGCGACTTTTTTTTCGAATTCTCCACATTGCGTTGTGAAATCAGCGAGCTTGAAATGCAAAGCATTTAATATGTACTTTTAGTGTGTGTAGTTAAAACTGTCAACTGCAACCATTCATGCACATAATTACAAATAAATGTGTAAAAATCGATAAAATTTAATTTTGAATTTCACAACATCAATGGCCAGCACAGCAGCTGCTAACAAGCATTCACCATGAATGGCACAGTGGTGACAATATTACCGGCTGCACATTGCAACTACTTTCGCGGGCGTCTAAATTTTAGCATGCCAAAAAAAAGCAGTTATTTAAAAATGCTTAACTCTTAATTTTTGTAGTAATTTGCTGTTGCTTAAAATAAGGTTAAATTTGACATTTTAATAACATGGAATTTGTGGCTGACATTAGCTAAAAGAGGCTCGTTCGCTTTTAATTGCCTGGTATGGCAAACGCCAAGTTTAAATCCACTTACAGAAGGCCTTACATAAAACAATGAGCACAGAGTTGTATTTATTTTTACATTTTAAATTCATTTATATATTTTTGAAATTTTTTAATATATATTTTTTTTTCTTGCTTATACAAATATCAATAAAAAGCCGTGTTGCAGTATTACCAAAGGCATGCAGATTATTTCATTTCCTTTTATATTTATTTAATAAAATTTTGAAAATAAATTTCTTTGTTTTTTAGTATTTAAGCACAAATGCGTGTAATTATTGACTTTTATTAGCGACGTGACTTGTCAACTCGCAAACTCTTCTGGCAAGTGACAGAAAGGGGCACGTCTGCTAAAAAAAAATTAAATAAATAAAAAGGAAAATAAATAAAAAGTACAAAACCGTCACTTTGGCTCACATAATGTATGTCAAGTCATTATTAAAGCACTTTATTATGCACAGCTAGGCGGTTGTGGACTTCCCAATGCAAACAGCAACAGAGTCCGAGGCGCTTGTGCGCTCAGCAACGTGCACTCGGCTGCTGCAGCACTGCTGAAGAAAAGAGAAAGCTACTTTGCAACTGCCTGGCTCTGGGTGACTATATAATGACAGCTTTCATTGGCAGGCTTTCGTTGAGAAAACGACGACGAGTTAGTGCGAAGCAAGCCACAAAAGAGAGGTAATTGTGAACCACGCCTGGGGTATACTGGCCCGTAGCTCAGCTTTCTTGGTTAGCCGGATTCGATAGCCATCTTTGCGCTACCGACATTCATATTATCACGTTTTTGAAGATACTTGCCCCCATTCAATTCAGATTCTATCCCTTTTGATTCGAATAGGAAATCCTCTTTTTCTGAGTAACGGCGGGAATATGCAGTTATTTTCTAGCTTTATATATTTCTTTTCCTTCCTCAATAATAAATATTTCCTAGAATCTAAAAGACTCGAGGCATCGGTTCTACTAGCCCTTTCATCAATTAATTTAGGTAAATATAATTACTATTTAATAATTTTGATTATCCTAATCGACGTAAGCGTCAATTTGAAAACAATTCAGTACATGACCAACTTGGGAATGCAGTTCAATCGAAAGACTGTACAAAAGGAAGACAACTGAAAACAGCATTGTCTTAAATTATTTTGTTAAAAACATTGGACACCTGCGAAACTATAAGT
Source organism: Cirrula hians (assembly GCA_001015075.1). NCBI lineage: Eukaryota > Metazoa > Arthropoda > Insecta > Diptera > Ephydridae > Cirrula > Cirrula hians. The sequence continues at coordinate 14,930 of JXOS01073454.1, forward strand.
TTGAATTTTGGACTATGACTGAAGAAATTTATAAAATTATTAAAAATGCTTAACATTGGTTTAAAATCCATGAAGAGTTATGTAATTATGATATATATTTATATAAGTTGCATTTAAACTTCGCCCTTGCGTTTATGGAGTTTGAAAATATATTTTTTTAGTTAAATGTAAATTTACTAATAAATAAATAATCATATCCAGCAGCAAAAAAAAAAAAAAACAGTTAAAAGCACATCATCGCTGAGCAGGCTTATGACAAAAATTGGCGGTCCAAAACAGAGCAAGAGAAGGGTTCAGATTTCAGTGTGGCGCTGAGATATGGGCAAACTCACTCGAATAAGGATGCCAAGGATAGTGTCATAAGCTTACCACACAGTCTCCGAGCAAGCGGAGGAAATATTTCGATTGATATGCAAGCTGAGGAACGGCAAAGTGTATAAGACGTCAGACCCTTCATCGGCGGCAAAAGAGGTGGACGGTGGCAAAACACGGAAGATGGGTAGCAAATCAATTTCCGAAAATTGCAGCGTGAATTAACGGAAACCATGATGAAAGTCAATATTACCTCACACAAATGCCTCCCCATGTGGGATATCCGGAGTTTCTTGCACGATCGGATTGCCCACAATACGGTGGTCTGTTGCATTACTCTGACGTCGCCTGAGACCTGTAAGTTATCGACGCAATGGAACAGGGTCGGGCTCAGAGCAACATATCCGACGGCAGCTCTGACCAAACGGCCTGTCTGGTGCCACGAGGACTGGTGCCCAGTGGTACCAGGTACATCATCCCATACTCGTAGGGTCATTGGTGCGGTAGCCTATTGGTTGCAATTTGGTGGCTGTGGTAGCACAAATTTCAAGGTAAGGTAGGCCTAATATCAATCCATAACAGGTTTCCATGCTGCGTACACAGTACACACCATATGGTAAACACTGAAGTTTGGCCCGCTTTGTACTGAGTACGTGCCAAAGTNAACACTGAAGTTTGGCCCGCTTTGTACTGAGTACGTGCCAAAGTTCCGATACTAACGAAGGCAAAAGTTTATTTAATGAAGTCACACAAATGCCGATTCACGACTAAATCGTTCTGTTGACTGAATTTGTCGTGTTAATAATCGTCTGTCTCGTTCAGTAGTTAATCCTCCAAGGCGAGTGTGCTAGTGAACTTAGCAAAAAACCGCGGAAAGCTTTCCAGAGAAGCCAAGCTCGTGATGATGATACTTTTGATCACATTAGTCGGCTTTTCCGCCGTTGTGATTCAGAGTACAACACCAGGATGGTCCAAGATAAGGAGGTTACCTTGGCAAAATTTCCCGAACTTCGCAATGACGACCCTTGAGGGTAAGTTGTAATGAATTGGTAGTAGAAGAAGGAGGGTCACAGAGTAAGCAGCTTGTTGGTTGATGGTCAAGCTGTAACCAGGTTGTCAGAACGTGTTGTTGCGTGATGTTTTTCCGTGTGCCGACCTATCCAGGGCCACCCCTCATGGCTGCTTTTGGAAGGCCACTGAAAATGTCACAGGCAATGGATACGTTTAGACGTGTTATGTCGAGAACATCAAAACGACTTGATGGACTACCGGAATGTAAAAGCACCTGAAAGGCAAATCCTCACTTCCTAATGGCGCTCGATAATAAAGGTTGGACTGGTTGAAAGCGCCAAACATAGTCCTTCCTACCGTGGATAGTTTGAGGGATCAACTAGACAAGCCAGACTTGTGAAGGCAATTTGGTTTCAAACCAGGCTTAAATTTTGAAGAAACATTGATATACGTGATGCTTAAAGTTGAATGTTGTCTTTAGATCATTGTTCCAATGATGCCGTCCCGATTTTTTATAAGATTTCTTAATGGCTGCAACACGGTGGGTGTGGTAGCCTAAGTCTTGGGAAGCCTCACACCTAACCATAGTGGGCGTCTAGGCTGAATACGCAGTACATACCATATGGTAGCAAGGGTACAAACTTGGGGTACTGGTATGACACCTAAGTGAGACCCCTTATTTTTAGAGCAAAGCATAAGCGATTATTTATTTATTTATTTATTTATTTATT
>JXOS01073549.1:0-13346 GCA_001015075.1 Cirrula hians
TTGGAAAAATGTTTTACATCATCAAAATATATAAATAGGATACAGGAAAACAACATTTCCGGCATACGTAATATGCTGATGCATATTTCAAAATGAAAGCCATGTTAGAAATGAAAATGAGTAGAGCCATATAAGAAATTGTTTATCACGTAGGTTGTGCGTGCTCAGATTTTATTTTATTAGCACCACTTGTTGTAAATGCACCATTGTTTGTAATTAACTTCTCTACTTCAAAGTTTGAAACAACCTGTTTGAGAGAAATAAATTATTTTAAATAAGCTGAGATGCTTAATTTCAGTTAAAAGTCCCTCCTTCAATTTTGCACTTATTATGATTTTAGGGTTGTCTCGTTATTTTACCGTTATTTTATTTTTGTGTATCGTATTGTTTTAAGACAGAAAATAAAAGAAAAGAAAAGCTTTTTTTTTATTAAAAACCTTAAATAGAGGCAAATATCCTTTTTTTTAATGGAATGTGAATTGAATGTGAATGTATTTGGCTCATCCTTTACCAATATCTGAACTTATAGTTAAAAATAAGAGCGATTCAGTTTTATTCAGTATTAGAAATAGTTTTTTGCAAAAACTATTACTTTTCTATATTTTAATTACATATCGCAAATTTAATCTCTTTATGAAGTTTGAGATTTCTCGATAGCTTTATTTAATACTTAACTAATCTTGGCTATTATCAGTACATATTGGTTTATAATATTATGGGAAAAAACTAAATTTCAATTTTATGTTTAAGACCAAAAAAGGTTTTTTCATGGGATCTTATTGTGATTGATCAGTTCGTCTAACTGCTTTATCTTAAAGGCTTGTGATTTTGCTCATCGTACAGCCCAGAAAGCTAAAAAGTATTCATGACAAGTTTCATCGGGATATCATAAATGCTTAAAGACTATTATTTACACATGACTCTAACGATGATCTACATATGACTAAATGATCTTATCCCCGAGCAATAGACTATAAAGTGAATAAATGATTTCACATAAATTATCTGCTGTGCAATAATTGAACAATGCAAATATGTACGCTGAAAAAGCGTATCAACTTGAAAAATTAGGTTGCCTGCCATCAAAAAGTTCTGGTCAACTAATATTACCAAATTTTCTTTACGGTTATACGGTCATTTGTCAAACTCCATAACAGGAATAGATCACCAGACCATTCATCGACTGGCGTTCTATACTGTTCCCCTAATGTAACGCTCTGCACTGTATCACCTCAAGCAAATCATTCCATAGAACCCAAACAGATGTAATTTAGATTTGACAGTAAAAAATATGTTTCCCGAATGACTTTTTCTCGCAATCTGCAGTTGTTTGCGTCACTCAAGCGACACATCCTTCAGTTTATAGTCTTTTTGACTTAAGGGAAGAGGCCCATTTCAAAACCAGTCGCTTTATTATTTCTCGTACTTTTCAGTTTACTTTATTATCTAACATAAGTTTAATTTTTCAACTATTTTGCATAAAGCCACAATTAAATAATGTATAATGGTAGCAGATGAATGTCTTGTCTAAAAGAAAAGGCTTTACCTTAGCACAATTGGTCTCATGGTCCCTATAACATCTAACTGTCCGCTCTAACAATTACAACAAATTTTACCGAGATATGACCACATTTACTGAGGAAATGGCAATGTATTCCAAATGATATTACCGAGCATTGGGAATATGCACAACCGTACTTAAAACTGTTTAAGAAGAAATCTTTTGTACCAAATACTGAACATATTTTTTTTATACACGGCGCCAATGAAATTGTATTGTTCTCGGTCATATGTTTGTAACACCTATTATATTATTGTGACTTCTCTGGACTTAACAATTTGGGAGCGTTCATCTCACTTAATTTTGTTTTTCTATTCAAAGAATAAATTACTAATATTGTGTTTTTTTTTCTCTTGAATATTAAGTTTAGTGTATTAACAAATCTGAAAAAAGTACCTACTTGCCCTAATGTAGGTTTTATATTAAATTAATTCTTTGAGTAGAATTACTTGAAAGTCCATTAAAATTAGTATTAAATAAGATTAAAATGTTTAGAGTCGGTGCACATGTTTTTCAACAAGCTTTATTAAGGACGAAGATAATAAAAAAATAAAAAATGATCACCAATTGATTTCCAATTGAATTTCTATGTGGTTCTAATATAAATAATAATAGAATTGAGTATCACATTAAAGCAGACCCCCAAAGTACTAGGTTATTAATCGACAAATATAAAAATATAAAATCCACTAAACAAACTACAAGATTTCAAAAGTTTTCGAATCGGACAGCACATATCAGTGCTAAAATTTATAAGCACCCAAACGATTAACAACTCTATAAATTTAAGAAGATTTTAAAATTTTATCATAAATAAGTAACACGTTTAGTGACGAAACGTCCTGCAATGACTCGACTTGCTGGAGGGCATATCAAATTTGGGTATAACTCATCTATGCGATTCAAGCTTCACACCGTACTTCATTGCCTTTTTTTCGTGCAAAATTGATATTTGAAAAAACAAACAATCACGGAAAACAGACAATCTAAATAATTATATAAAAAAAGGCATCTTTAAAATATTGCAGCAAGACCAAATTTTACTTCATATGCAACAATTGGGTTAAAAAGCGTATAAGAAGAACCCGAAACTTTTATGCTGAATCTCATGAAATTAGGAATAAACGTTCTTTGAGAGGTACCGAAGGTTATGGACCGAGCATAGCTCAGCTATTACCAGAAAAGGTTGAAATTCGATCTAGCTCAAAAATTAAAAAAGTTATTTTGCTCACGGGCATACAGACGAAAAGATGGGCGCACGGACATCGCTTTTTTATACACCCTCAGTCTATGACTAATAAATAAATTATAAAATACTTTAAATTAATATTCCAAAGTTACTAGAAATCCTTTTTATTAATGGTACAATAATTTCTCTAATTTAAATCATACGTACCAAATGTGTTAGAAAAATGATTAAGAACATAAAATAAAAACCTCTAATCTAATATGAGCAGTAATTGAAAAATGTAAAATTGCAAAACTATTAACACAAAGACTGCTTTTACAAGCCTCACAATATGCCAACATGTAATATATATGCATATGTATTCCAAAACAAACAATTGAATGTACACAAAAGGTATTTAAACAAACCAATGTCTGAATGAACCCAACTAAAATTAACATCAAAGCATGCAAAACTTTGCATAACTGGAAAATCATCTAGTTTTTCAGAAAATTAAAATGCAATTGAAATTCAATGACTAATTAATATTACACAAATATGGCTGCATTCAGTATCAATTTTAATGAAATTTGAAAATGAATTAAAATTAAATTATGAATATCATTAGACAAATAAGGGTTTTGAGTTTTAAACTAATTTGCACATCAAATGAACTAATTACAATAAAGACAATAATGAATCGATAAAATCAACTTACAAAGAATAATGGAATATCTCATATACAAAATCTTAAATAAATAACAATAAACACCTAATTGTCGGTCTTTAGCCGTCAGTCATTCACTGTGTAATAGTCAAATTCCCTCTTAGACTTAATTATTATTGTTTTTTTTAAAGTTAATACAAATACAAAAAAATATAAGCAACTTATCAAAATTTCCTGAAGTACTTTCATCCCTTCAGTAAACTATCCACCAGAGTAAACAAATACAAATCACAGTAAAGCAGTGAGTGCTCCATATTTGTACTAGTACATCTCATTAGGTCATTTCGTGTTGCATGACGGTCGGTACCAATAACAATAATAACAATAAATTATTAATTCCATTTGTTGCAAGCATACCCTTGTGGAGTCCGCTGTAATTGTTACCTTTCAAGATGTCTAAGTTCATGTCGCCAATAACAATGTAATTCACTTTTAACCGACTATTATTAACAATTATGTTCAATGCATAAAAATATGTTTGAGAATTGCATAACCTTGACTGACGATAAATTGTAGTCAATTGTATTTTCTAGTTTGAGACAAACATATTTAGTGGCAATGATTCAAATAAATTCAATTTCGGGTAACATATGGCATATTTCAATAGATTCTAAGTGTACATTGCTATACCTACGTATTTTCTGGAATCACGACTGCAAAATTCGACAGTGAAGCTTTCAACATAAAAGAAACTGTGTTAGTTTTCTGTGATGTCAATTACCACAATTACAATAACATCTATATAATTCAATGAAATTTTCACATCGCCTATACGTCACGAAATTTTTCTTTAATTAACGTATTTTCATAAAGAAGGAAGATTATTAATTTTTTAGTAAATATCGCGATTGTTGGTAGTTATCAAATTTGATGTAAGATTTCAAAATCAGATTCTTTTCTTATGTATGTTATTTTTGAATTATCATTTTTTTAGCTTGTATATTACACTGCTTCACACGAGCAAAATTTTACTTTGTTATTAATTTATTGTTCCTTAAATATACCTCACAAGTATGTTGTTTTATAATATGTGTGGTTATACATATTTAAAGTACTGTTTTGTTAATTAATTTATCACATATATTGAAAATTTCTTAATTTAAACGGAGTAGTTTCAAAAATCAACACAACACATAAACGACACAATTTAATGACAAAAAATTAAATATTTAACAAAAAAATAAATATAAAATATAATTAAAGTGCTTCATAATGTTTTTTTGTCTAAAATATTATTGCGTTATCTTAACATCAAAACATCATTCACGCAACAATTATCGAGAAAAAAAAATATTAATAATAAATTTAAACCAAATAATTGCATCAAATATTACGTAAAATTATGAATTAAAATTAGAATCTGAATTAATCTACAAATTATTGCGGAACAAATAAATTTAAAATAATTTAAATATTAATAATTTTTGTTCCTTAAATATATTAAATATTCATAAAGTTAAGTGTTAATAGTTAAATACAGGTAAAAGTCTCACGAATATCAAATAAAAAAAATTCAAGACAATAATTTCAAAATAACCAAATAATTTGTGAAATTAAAATTTTTAATTTATTTTTTTCAAATAACTAGTTTATTGGTATTCAATTCAATTCTTTCTTATATTCTAGGTACAATTAATTTTTTCATTTTTGTTGGTATGTTAAATAATATAAGGTTTTATGAAAAAGTTGAATTGTGCTTCTTAAGATACTTTGCGAAGCCTATAGGGCTTGTCCGCATGTATCATTGGATTACCGTTTTAAAATTATGTTGTGTGGGGTACGAGTGTGTTACTATATGTGTTAACTTATAAAATTATATAAAAAAGAAAAATCAGATAAGTTCATACACTCAATACATAAAAAAAAGTGAATATAAAAACATTGGTTTAAAGTAATCATGGTTTTGGTTCAATTTCTAAACATAAAAGGCAGAAAAAATTAATAAGAATAACATCAACATTTTATAGAGATTTTCGACGCGTAAAAAGTTTGAGGTGGTGCTACTATCATTTCCATTAGATTTATATGGATTATATATTTTTTCAGTTTATTTTGGGTTTTTTTGCAATTTGTCACAATGGCAGGATGACCCTCATGCTGTAATTCCGAATCAAAGGTTAACCTCTCTCATTATTCTATCATTACAGCTAATTACGACTTAATAAAAAAATTATAAATTGTAAATTATTATATTTCTTTTTTTTAATTAATAATTGATGATTATTAATAAAAATGAAGTAGAATTAGACTTTGTTCTTAAAAATTTGTTTGCTTAAAAATGTTAACTTCTCTAAGCATTAATAGATAAAATTCACACAAGAATCAAAGAAAAAAATAAAATAATAAATTTTACAAATACATTTTTGCCAAACTAATACATCAAACGAATATGCGTGAAATACTTAACTATATTTATAAGCAAAATAATAAATTATAAAGGCTTGATTCAGGAATTAAGTAACAAATAATATTTTCTATCATAATAGATTATATAGTAATAACTTAAAGCATTTAAAGAATAATATAGGCAAAATTCAAACAATAATTTCATTTAAAAAACATATAAATAATTAATTCATAATTACGAAAAAGTTTTCTTAAATTATAAATGTAGACAAAATACCCACACGAATTTACTAAAAATTTAACTCAATTATTGAAGTAAATTAAACGCAAACGAGCAAAATATAGCAATTTCAACTGGAAACACAGTCTGTTTCGTTTACAAAAGCACAAATTGATTAAGCAGAAATAAAAAATGCAGTAACGCAAACAAAAGACATACATAATACGACGAAAAAAAACAGACAAAGTAATACTCTAGTTATAGTAAAAGAAAGAAATAACGAGCAATAAGCTTGCAAGCGACGTGTGTTGTGTGCTAAAAATAAAATTGAAAAACGAAAAATTAAAATAAAAGACCATCAAATGCAATTGTTGTTGGCTTGGCAGTGCTTGTGCAAAAAATCTCGACTGCTTAAGTGGCCACATCAATTCATCAAACGTATATTGTGTGGCGGACACGGCAACCACAACAACAACTATCACCGTCATCATCATTATTAAGCAACAGCAATAATCAGCATCAGCTTTCCCCCGTAGACTCACACACACCATACGCAATATAGTCAGCATTAAAGTAGTAAATCCCTCAAGCAAACCAGCCACCGCTATGGACTCAAAAATCGTAATGTATTGCTCCAAAATATTTAAGCATTTCATTTTTATTGCTTTTTTTCAATAACACATTTTATGTTTGTCTCATTCACTTATATTTTTTGATTAATAAATAATAAATTTAATATTTTCCGCTCAACATGCACATGTGTCGTTGTTTGCAACACTTGCAACTTAATTCACACGACATGCAACTTTTTTAAAACATTTACTATATTTAATATTCAACAAGCAATTGAATTTTTTGTGTGTCACTTTTAACTGTGAACTTGTTGTTTTCACATTTTAACCATAAAAGAAAACCATAACGCAAATTCAGCCAAGTGTGTCTAGTATTTGTGGAGTCACAACAATGATGCGTATGACGTGTCTAACTTTTAATTAAAATAATGCTTCCGAATGTTTTTATTGTACTCTTGTCAAAAGAAACACTTGCCATAGAAAAAATAAATTCGTAACTGCCGCATGCCAACTCTTGCAAATTATAAAACACACGTTGCTCTTTTTGTATACTGTGCAAAAACAATTATATTTTTTAAATATTTTAAAAAGTCACCGTTGCCTAACTTTACGCAACAAAACTGACAAAAGTCTAAACAAAAGGAATCGCAATCGTGATCAATAACAGTGAATACACCCAGACATGTGCGACAATAAGTGACAGTATTTGTGCGGCAGCAGCACAATGCGAAGAGCTCATACGGCTACGCTGGCACAACAAATGTGTACAATGCTACGTATGAGTGTTATATTTGTATTATGACTTGTGCTATATTCATTTATTGAGTAAATGTGCAAATGTCTCTACTATTCAACGCATGGAAGTGACAAGTAGGTTTTTTTCTAATAAGCAGCATGATGTGTGCTTTTATGTAAAAGGAGTATTGGGAAATGCGCAACCCATTTAGTGACCTTCGGCATTTCTCTAATCTGCTCACACAAAACAGAACATAGTGACATTTCATCATCAGCATCAGGTAACACATTTGTGACCTATATGTTGTCAACTAATACATTTGTTGTATACTTTTCACACAAGGAGTGGTTGTTTTTAAATTTTTTTTTTTTTTTTTTTTTTTTTTTCTATTATTTGAACATAATAAGACCTGTTAATTGGTAACAATGGCAAACAAAATGATTGGCTTATGATGTTATGATATGATAGCTTATGCTTTACGTTAACTCTGTCTGACTGTGTCATTAATTGTACATCGGCACTCCTGAAGCTGTCAAAGATAGAAAAAAAAATACAAGAGATCACCACAAAATATATAAATGCATCTGAACATAATTTGCTTATAGCGCGATGTAGTCATACGAACGATATTCTATAGTCTGAATAGCCTTTTCATAGCAAGACTTTTTTTATTTTATTTGCATTAAAAATTCTTTAATATGAATATATACTCCAAAACGTTTAATGTTTCAATAATTTATTCTTCAAAATAAAAGAGTTATCTTCTGTATATTTTAAGCCAGTGTCTAGCTTTTTACAAAGATTAAGCAATGACTGTTATATGTTGGCTATATGTTTCTTAGATCCCTTTAACTGATCCCAGAAGCAAGAAAAAAATATCTAATTTTAGATCAACAAATTGTGTTACTAGGTTTATTATAAAAAAAGTACATATGATTATCATTCAGTCCCTAGAATATTAATAAAGTTAACATATTTAAATAATTAAAAAAGTAAAAATAATAAAAAATAACTAAACATTTGAAATCGCTTGAAAAATGAAATTAAGTAACCACTTTGTATGCATCGTGGACGACCTATAGTTGGAAGGGAATATGTTGTGCTTTCTGGCTATGCTACGACTTATTGCATATTCAGTAAGCCTCATTAATTTAATTGCAGAATAGTTAACAATATGATATCGCTAGAGAATTTTAGTCAAGGAGCACAACAGCATAGAAATTTTCATAAAATAAACATAACTAACTGAGCACTAATATAGGAATTATAAAGAATTTAATAACTCTTACTATATTACCCTCATTACGACCAGCTTGGGCAGCAGCTTTTTTGAGAAAAGTAAAATTCTCCGCCGTAAAATTTGTCTTCCTTTCAGAACATTGTAAAAGCTGCATTAAACACTCTAGCTTAGTAATTTTTTCTTTAAGTATAGAGAACTTTTTATTTCCAATCTGTTTGATGAAAATACGTTAAAAAACTATATTGTAGCAGATCATCGTAAACCACAGTGTTCAAATGTTCGAATTAATAAATCAAATTTGCATAATGCATATAATCATTCAATGATATTTGTTGTAATGGTTCTAAATGACTTGCTAGTTGTTTCAGTATAAGGCCCGATTTAAATATAGAAAAACTAAATTAATTCTTTAACATATTGTGCTTAAAAAGATTATGATATCATACACTTTATGTCTATTAGTGGATGTCAGCAAATGCACTCGCATTTCTGAAGCCCAATGCTTTAACCAAAATATTGCTTAGAGCAACCAATGGGATGCACAGGGCTTCTACGAAATCTCTTCCATTTACTAAACGATCGATATAATGTCATCTACTTTTTGGTGTGGTTGCTGTTTTTTGCACGTTTTAATTCTGAAACCCAGCGTTCTCCTGTGCTAACTGAAACGAGAGAGAAATTATACACTTTCCACATTCGTTCATTAATTTGCAATGATTTAAGACAATTCAAAAATAAACAAATATGAAAATTATAGTCGGCTAGATACACGTCGCTCCCAAATTGTTAAATCCAGAGAAGTCACAGTAATGATGTATGTGATATCTCCGAAGTTCATCCAAACATGTCCCTTTATGGTTCACACGTCGATTATCATTATTATCAATCAATAATAAGATATCGTTGAATTTCATTAATTGTTTTGGCAAAATTTTCTTAAATCCCTCTGTTCGGACAATATAGGTACAAGCATTGATAATAATTGTGATCACTCAATAATAACATTTCATTGAATTTCATAAATTTTTCGGACAAAATTTGCTTAAAACCTTCTTTTCGGACAACATAGATGTACTGGGGGTACCTCGGATTATCATCAAAACTTGGCGATTTATGGTACACATTTTATTCGTATTTATAACCACTCAAAAATTTAACTTTGTTGAATTTACTTGATTTTTGTAGCTCATTTTGCTTAAAACCCTTCTTTCAGACCACAAAGGTGTAAATTTTTATGCAATCAAGACAATTTACTGTCAAAGATGCAGAAGTCCTAAGGCGCCAATTTCGAATAAAGACTTGTACTGGAAGTACCCGAAATATTAGTCGTATCGGGTCCAAATTCGAACTTAGATCTAACATTTTTCTACATATTATGTATGCTGAATTTCGTAATTGTAGCACAACGCGTTCACTCTGGAACTGGATAACGTACATGCTGACAGACGGACGAACGGACATCGATATATCGAATTCTATGGTGAATCTGATCATATCAAACATTTAGCCAATTTCATTGGCGATGTGTATAAAAATATATTTCAAAAAGAATTGTCTAGTACCAATACCCTGTCACATGAAACCACCTAATTTATTGAATTACCTGGTAGATTTGGATTTGCTTAATGTCAATTTTAATTAAGTTTGAAGAAGCCGTAGAATTGTTAATATTGTAGTGTGATTTTTTCGATCATTGATAGTAAAAAATGCACTCTCTTCGAAAACTTCACAATCTCAATATTTTAAGCAAGAGTTCATGTCTTTTATATATGAACTGATAATGAGATTGAGTATTAAAATGAGCATTATAATAAAATAACTAAACTGAGATTACTCTTTGAACAGTAACACAAAACACCAAACACAGACGCACATTAATTGTTGTAACTATAATAGGTTTACCGGTATGAAGACATGATGATTCACCATTTTCAAGCTATTTTGTTTCTCTGTTTCTTAAAATTAAATAAATCAAAATCATTATTTTTCAAGCAATGAATTCATCCTTTGCATACAGCTTCTGATAAAGCACTATAAAACACCATATGCATCGACAAACATTCGAAACGATTATGCAGAATTTTTTTTCAACAAATAATTAATCCTTTCCGCAAATCATGACTTTCTGGTAAAAAATTCGATATTTGTAACAAGCTGTAACAATAGGATGTTATTTTTTGATGTCAGAGCAATACATATTCCCTATAGAGACATTTCCATTTTGACGCTCACCGATATAGTGAGAGAGGTTTAATTGTATTTGTAGAGATGTGTAACCCACCCAGCTGCATGGGTTATGAGTTCATTTAAATAACTTATAATGAAACGAAGCATGGGAAATATTTACAAAATATGTAATTTCGAAATTAATTGCATGCTTAATTGTAATCAATAAATAAAAACTTGCGCAATATGATTATCTTAACTAAAAACATTCTGTTTTTCAATTTATTATTTTTGAATAATTTATGTATTGAAATTTCATAAACGGTGCTGAACTTCCATTTTCCATCAATTGATTAATGCCATAAATTAATAACGCAGTTTTCAATTAAAACATGAGATAACCTTAAATTTAATATGCTTGAATTGAAATTCAATTGAAAATTTCAACAACAACAAAAATAAAAATTTATTAAAATAGTTTTTTGCAGACAATGCTTAAAAAATTCATTGTCATAAAATATTTCAAAAATTGTGTTGGTACATACGCTGTTTAAAATAAACAATTAATGGATGTGTTCGACTCTATAAAGAAAATTCAATTCGAAAATTTATCTGAGATTTAAATAGGTGTTTCTACAAAGTTGAAGAGTTAAAGGCTACAGAATCTTTCATGCAAATTAATACATCGATATAAAATATTTTTTTAGTGCAAGTTTACAAAATCTAAATAATTACGTAAACCTTAATTATTTCCAACCGAAATATGCTCTTTTTTTAGCCTAGCGTATGCTTGTTATAGAAATCTATATTATTTACAATAGATTTCGATTTAATGGAACAATGCAATTGCATTGATTGTTCTTGCTAAGAGAATCTTTTTTTTCGAAAAAAATAACTAAATTTTTATCTAAACATTTTTTTAATGTGAACTATGTACTATTGGTTGAATTTGAGGTCATGTTCTTGCTTCTGCTTCACCAGGAGATTCTGATGGAATGCATCGATGCCAATACCAACCGATAAAAATGTCCTGCAGTCACATATAATGAATGTTATTGCCTCGCACTGGAGTCAAAGAATTATTGTTGAAGTGCTGCAGTATATAATCTTCGGTTCAATTTAATACCTAACCCTCAAAATCATTCACTCGACAACAATTTTTATAAACGTCTGCAGTGAAATTGGCAAAGTGTATCTTAATTTTGATCACACATTCTTAAAACCCAGAACGAAGATATTTACTGATAGGATCAGCATCACCGTAGGAATTTAACTAGCCATGTCTGTCCATGCGTTTGTTGTCAAACTGTCGATAAAAATGAGAAAAAAGGGCATGAGGTAGATTAACATATTTTGTCACACATTTTTTTATGAAAAAATTTGTGACCGAAGTTCGAGTTTTAATAAGATCAAAATTTCGGGAATCTCCATTAAACCTGTTTCCCTAAAATTGGGGTACCTCTGGTCAAGCCATAAAAGTTGATATTTTTCAATGCAATTTGGTAATACGGTGGGGAGTCATAAAAAGTAATAAAAAAATTGAAAAACGTCAAACGTCGCCAATGAAATTGGCTAAGTGTATATTAGTTTTGGTCATACGGTTGTAACATCTAGAACGAGCGATCAAATTCTCGGTAGAACGCGGTCGGTAGAGTAACAAAATTCGGCGCACATAATCTATGGAAAAATGTTAGATCTAAGTACGAACATGAACCCGATCCAACCAATATCCTAAGATCATGAAGAAATCATCATCATCATGGACATCAGAATCATGGACATTATTGTATATCTCTACATCTATATTGTCCGGAAGAAAGGTTTGAAGCAAAATGAGACAATCATCAAGTGAATTGAACGAAGTTCCATTTTTGAATGATTATAAATAAGAATTAGGGTGTACCAAAAACCGCAAGTTTTGATGAAAAACAGAGGTACCACCATTAAATCTATGTTGCTTTAAGCAAATTTGGCCAGAAAATTAATGAAATTCAAAGAAATTTTGTTATCGAGTGATCATAATTATTATGGACTCGTACCCTAAAAAGGGACATGTTTTGATGTAAATGAAAAGAAAGGGATATCTCCAATACACCCATTTGATAAGAAACGACCAGATTCTAAGCAAATGTAGTTAAAGAATCATCATTCATTCATTATTGTGATTTCTCTGAACTTACAAATTTGGGAGTGATGTGCATCTTACTGTCGACCTTAGCCTTCAGTAACTTTCTTACTTGTTTTTAGTTTATTATTTGCCATTATCATTTCATTCATTCTTTTTATTGATTATTATTAATCATTTAGTTACTTTGTGTAGCTTCTCTTTGACGCACAACAAAGTCAGAAATGCTGGCAAATGTATTGAAAATTGTATATTTGTTTCTGGTCGGTATTTTGCAAAAGCGATACAAAAGCTGAAACGTTAAATGAAATATTTAAATATGAAAAAATGCGATTGTAAAGCATGAATTGCTAAAACTCATACAGCACCACAAAGAGCAAAGAGTTCTGTGTCATTTTTCAAAATATTTATCGCTGTGTCAGTAAGTCAGCCAAAGCAACTTTGCCACAGCAAGTTTTTAATTTCATTTTTTTTTTTTTTTTTTT
>JXOS01073755.1:0-14703 GCA_001015075.1 Cirrula hians
CTTCACCCGTTTGTTGGTCTACTATTCCGAAGGGTCGGATGAGACTTCTGCTGTTTGGTTTTCTGATTCGTGTAATCTTTTGTTCTTTCACTGTTGGCGTGAGGCTAGGAATGGATAGTTCCACTTCTTTGCTTGTGCTGCGAGCATATAATATGCGGATTTCGATGGTTGGCTTCGGTGAAACAATTTTTAGTGCAGCGGATCCTTGGAGAAGTGGCCGAACTTCAAGTTCAAATTCATTAAGAGTTTCTTTCTTCCCGTTTTCTTCTTATCCAAATTCCTGTAGCAATGCATGTTCTTTGGTTTATCGAATGCTTTTAATTTTATTCATAATTTCGTAATTTCTGTTCCTTAATACCTTAAAGATATTAATAATAAACTTTACCTTTATCCCTTGTGAACGAGGTACACCTACTAATTCCTAAGGAATTATCCGCAGTTAACATTTTTTAATTTTGTCGCTATTTCAATGATTGCGCTTACTATTTCTTCTTATTACGGACACGATTCAAATGAAACACGCCCAAAGGAAATATCAGTAGTATATTCCTCACGCACTCTACGTGGCGTTGTCTTTTGAATTTATCATCGTATACGATTCCTAATTCCAATGAATTTTCGTTAATGAGTGGACATTAACATGATTAATGTGTATACCAAAAACGAGCATGATTCGATGAAACTCCGGGGAAACTCCGGTACATCTGTGTGACCAAAAATCAGGGTTGTAGACAAATTAGTCATAACCGTGAATTAAAATCAATGTTATATTATAATGGACCGAAAATAAATATAATCAATTTATTACTCCAAAAACAGGCCCGGTTGGCCCTAAAATAATTATAGTCATCAATTAAAATCAACGGAATTTCATAATGGCATTTTCTGGTAATACATACAATATGTATACCAAAATTAGGCATGATTGGATAGAAATCTGAAAAAGGGGTTTTAAGCAAAATAACCCACGAAGATTATTCAAATTGAATGAAATTTATTTAATGAGTTTAAATAGCTATCATGTATGCATCTATTAAAAATAGACAGGATTGGTGAAAATCAGGGAAAGCTTCTTTACGTCCAAGAGCTCCAAGAATGGTGATTTATATTTTTGAAACCTTTAAATAATGTTGAAGGTCTCATATATCTGGACATTGGTTAATTTTTAATCAAGTCAGGCACTGTGCATAATCATACTAAGTAAAAAACTAAGCTTTTAAATAGGAATGCGAGAAATTGTGCTGTTATTTTAATTAACTCTTTCAAGCTTAAGGTTATTGCATTAATTTTGGTGAACTTCGTAATTTATTAGTTTTTGAAACATTCACTGCGGGTACATCATTTCTATTTCAATTAAGTTCACTATTACATTGTGCTTACATATATTTTTATATAAACNATGCCTCTTTTCATCAAATATTTAGTTACTATTATGGAAATTATACTTTGCTATAACTAAATAATGTATACAAAAATATATATATTTTTTTTTATAGATAATATAGATCATTTCTATTTCAATTAAGTTCACTATTACATTGTGCTTACATATATTTTTATATAAACTGTGCTCATCATTTCAAACGATTTTCATTTTGGCTTAGCTAGAGTTTTGAGTTCGATTCCCGGCTAACTTTGCCAAGTTATTTTTTTTTTTTTTTTTTTACCGAAAGGTTCTCATATAAAATTTTCAGGTATTACAGGAGAAACTGCGGACAAAATTGACCAGACCAATGTGGTCCAGCTTCACTTGACGGAAATCATTTAAAAACTAGTCAATATTGATGAGCAAATCTCGCTCAAAATTTTTTAAAATGTATAATAATTTAATTACTCTCACAAAAAAGTTCGACGATATAAGTAAATGCTGGACAATGTAGTGAGGAGCTTCTAAAAATGTCTCTCCTAATGTGGTAAACTGCCTAAGTATCTCTTCAAGTTGAATATCTTTTTGATCTCCTGCTCATTCGTTGAATGTAGAGGATATCGAAATTTTAACGTCCTCTACTTGTCTGACAGTAAACATAGACTATTCCAGCTCTTTGTAATGGTCTTTCTAATGTTCGCTCGTCAGCATATTTTGCTCGAGAGGCTGCGTGTAACAATTCTCGGGGCACATCTAATTAAAAATTAGATCGGACTCCTGACATTGTGTATCTCCTACTAACGTTGTAAAAACACATTCGCATACCCTTAGAGCAGTGCCATCGCGGAAGACAATTTTCTTATCAAGACTTGCGGGAGATACCTCAGAATGTGATATAAATGATTATATTGAACGTCAATATAAAACTATCGCTGGAATAAAAAAATGTAATTTTTCAATCTCTCCCGAGTTTGGTTGATTTAAAGTTTTGCTGCCGGAAGCGGACTTTAATTTAATAGCGTGCAAATTTTATACTGTTGTGCATAAGTTTGTACCTTGGACTTGTCGTAGTCAGTTACTCACTGCCGTTTTTCCTGAGCTAAGAGAAAATAACATTATGTCTTCTTGCATGGTGTTTGATCAGTCTAAGCTTCGCATTTGTTATCAAAACCTTAACTTGAAATTTCAAGATTTGTTTTTGAACTAATTTTTGTAATTTTGGTATTCTTATTTTTTCGAAACATTCAGAAATGTTTTCTAATAAAATCATAATTATTCATCGTAATCGCCGCGAACGTCGCCAGTGGAGGAGTCTTAATCCCAGTAAAGTCACACTAGATCGCGGACTTTGGCCTCATTGATAATACAGCGAGATCGGAATCTGTATGCGTGATATTAATGTTCAATGCATACACGTTTCTTACATACCTCCTTGCAGGTCGTCGGATGCCCATATGGAGTAAATAAGTCTGTTGACTACTGCTAAGGTTGGTCCTTAAGATAATATTGTTGTATTAAAGAACTTCAACCTACCAAGTGTTTCTTGAGGCGAATCGGGTGATATTAATTCTTCATTGGATTTTATAAGTAGAATCATAAATCTTAAGGTCAATAGTATTTAGAAGTTTAATCATAGACAACTTGATTTAATTTTTTTTAAGACCTTAAGAAGTTTTATCCGAGCCTGTCCATTACCTCTGCAGGAGGATAATCATCATCCCACTTTGAAATCTAAAATCGTGTCTTTTTAAAAAATTCTAAATATCTGGTTGTATTAACAATTTTGCGAATGCTCAGCAACAGTTCCATAATGTTAACAAATTGAGTTGCGACATTTAATTGCAAAAAGTTTGTACTAATCAAAGGAATGATCCTAAGGCTTTTTATGATTTTTTTTTACTTTCAAAGCGTCGTACTGCCTCTGATAATTGTTAATTTATATTTATATAATTGTTAATATATCGCCGGCACTTCTAAAGTATTGTGCAGGTTCCCTAGTGATTTCAATACCTGTAATCAAAACTCTTATATATAAATGATTGAGTCTTATCTCGAGAATTCAATATGTCAAATCAAATGGCTGTATGTCATCTAGAGTAATTCCCGTGTCTTCTAGTTTAACCCCGGGTAGCTATTTCGATGCATTATTATGTAACCTATTTATTGATGATCTTCCGTCATTCGCAACTTTTATATTTAGATATATGCGAACGATGTTAAATGATTCATTCTTAACCAACCAATTTCATCTGATCTTTTGCAAGATGATCTCAATCAACTAAGTAATTGGTGTATTTCTAACCGTCTATACCTTAATTGTTTGTGTAATTGTTGTAAAGTCTATACCTTAATTGTTGTAAGTGTAAAGTAATGACGTTTACTAGACGTACATTGAATTCTATATGTCATTTTATAGGGAATTTTGCTTTTGAGGGAAGTTAATAGCAATTTGGTTAACGGTCGCGTAGATTCAGGTTACATATTGAATGCTTTAAAATTAAATGTTTCATCTCGTGTTTCGTGTCATTTCATCCCTTTAGAACTAGTAGTTTTTCGCTTTAACTTTTTGTGTATCGAACTGCTCCGCCGGATCTGCGATAATTTCAATAGAAATAACAAATTTTTTCGATCGATATACCTCGTCTTACGCTTAAAAGTCGATTTCGTTACCTTCTAAATTAAATCCTTTTTGATAAGCTGATGAGCAGGGTCGGGGTGATCCATTTGAATTATTCAAAGTTCGACACAAGGAGGTGGTGTAGTGGGTAAACTTTTTAATTTGGAGTCCGGCACAACCAAGTTCTGACGTCGATATATTGAATTCTGTGGTGATCCTGATGATATCCTGATGATATAACAAAAGAATAATAGTCGGCAAATACCAACTACATAATTTGAGTCATTCAATTGATAAGACCATAAAAATTTTAAAGAGTACCAAATTTCAGTTTCTTCCAATAAAACAACTGGAATTTACACAATTAAATCGGTTTTAAAACGCCCATGCGAAGTATCCAAAACTTTCTAAAAAATGTGTATGTAATAAATTAAAGAAGCATGCGATGATAAAGCCGGATTTTATGCTTAATTCCGTGCAATAGGGAGAAATTTTTCTTTCATAGGTACGTGAAGTTATACACGGATTTTGCCCAAATTGTGCAATGTAAAGGCATGTAAAGGCATAAATGCTACAATACAAAATTTCAGTACAATGCGATTAAATATTGGCATTTATGCTTTTTATAATGAAATCTGGAATAACGAATTTCAATAGAATGTAATTCCTGAAGTTTTGAACAATTTTGCTATAATTTTGCAATATCTTCTCGTTCTTTTTTTTACAAAATTAATTCTCAATCATTACGTCCTGTAGGTCAACAGATACTCAAGTTATCGTGTTCACAGACGGACTGTGAGACTGTCCATATTTTCGGGTGCCTTCAATAGGAAATCGGATATAATCTGATTTCACAGAAATCAGTAAAATAGTTAGGTATTTCATTGGATGCCACTGAATTGTGGTATGGAAGATTTATTAGGTCATGGCCACGAAATAGTTATATTTTGGCAAAAGCGGTCTATAACAACGTATAGAAAGTTTACTCTCAATATCACGAAAAATTACATTGCAAAATGAAAGGAAAATCGGTAATGAATTAGAGGTGCCTCCATAATAACGATAACTCCCGATTCCACGAAAAAACACATAAAAGTCGGGCACGTCATCGTAGGCAATTGGATTTTGGCATGGAAGTATTTTTAAGTTATTGCAATGTATAGCAAAATCGGTACTTCTCAAATTTTTTCTTCCAATTTCGGGACAATTACCACTAAACTCAGATGCGTCTTTGTAGGTTACTGATATTCGTATGAAAGCATTTTTTCTTCATACTCATCACTCTGGAAAATTATAGTAACATCAGTCACATCGGTATTAACTTCAAATAGCCCCCTAGATCAAATACGAATTCACGAAAATATACATACAATTCAGCCTGGAAGTATTTTTGGATCATTGGCATGAAATTGAAAACTTAAAGCAAAATCGGTTCATAACTTCAGGTACTCCCCATAGAACGTTTACTGTTGTTCACTGAAATAACCATAATGTACATGTGTTTCATGGCATTATACTAAAATTTAGTATGGAACCATATTTGGGTCATTCCCATAACATTTTACAATATGAGCGAAATCACTACATACCATAGAATCTTTACTCCCGATTGAATAACCGTTGTGTATTATGTAATCGGTTCTGACCGACTATTTCTTCAATCTTGTTCATATTGAAGCCCACCCAAAAATTGAATTTCCTTGAATTTGATCAATGACTTAAAAACCATTTTTCTGACCACATCGGCTTACTGCAGGTACCTCCGACTTTCATCCAATCATTCCCATTAGTGTAACACGATTAAATTCTCTGATAATTATCTAATTACGAATTTTCATTGCAAATAATTAACGATTAAGGCTGCATTAGCCTGAAGGACCCTATTTTGAATAAAAAGATTTACTGGAGATACCCGAAATATTCGTTGGGCTGGGTCAAAGTTCAAACTTAGATCTGAAATTTTCTTATAGATTATGTCTGCAGAATTTGGTAATTATAGCAAAATACGTTCTCTGCAGAATTTGCTGAAGGACGGTTTGACGGACATTGCCAATCATATCCATATATATCTGGATATGTATCCAGTCAGTCGTTGTATGTGTTTTCGAAACGTGTGACCAAAACAAATATACGATTAGCCAATTTCATATGTATAAAAAAACGACGCTTTCTGGATCCGATGAGTTTGCCACTTGGTGAATTCGATAGGAAGATCCTACGTAACATATTGGTCTATATTATAAGGATAGCGAAAATCCAAATAAGGATAAAATCAACGCTGATTTCAACAAACTCAAAGGAATTAAGATTTAGCGGCTTCATGAACAAGGTCACACCGTTCGAATTGATGATTGAGCTTGAGTGTGTTCCGAACATAGCTGTGGCATGAGGACATGGTAATACAAATCTTCTCAGAGGTTAGGATCATGAACAGGTGTTGAATAGGTTACACTGGCATATTAAGTAAGCAACACTGTTGTAAGAAAAATCTGTAAAAATGTTCTAGTATTATCTAAGCGCTTTAGTCTTTCGAACCGCTTGAGCTTGAGTAAGCAGTACTATTAACTAGTTATTTAAGAAGAAAATGTAATAATTCGATTTACTTTTTCACACAAACGTCAGCATGATGGACTTCGAGACTTGGAATAATGCGGATGAATAGTTTTTTTTTTGTGGAAGCCACTACTTCTGATCTCTAAGTGAATACTGCAATCGATCTGACAATGAGAATGATGGTAACGTAGTCAAGATTACAGTTGTGCTTTAAAGGCATATAAAAGTACTATGATTTCGGGACAAAAGTGAAAACAAAGTAAAAACATATATTTATTTTATTTCTAATAATACATATTCATATTCCTGTCTGTGAAAGTAATTCGTTATTTTCCATTAATGTTAAAAAAAAAAAAAAATAAATAATAAATACGAATGCAGTTAAACTCATGAATTTGCTAATTTTTTTGAAATACGATATTTTTTGGCCAAAGGAATATTCGATATAACTAACTATTGTGTGCATTCATTAAACCGTATCACGGCTGAAATTTATTACAAAAGTTTGAAAGCAATAATATAATAACTCGTTTGGAATAGTAAGTCGATTAACAGCAAAAAAATATAGTGGGTGAACGACGATTATATCTATCTTGTTTTTAATAAGGCGTTTTAACAATTTTCTGTTTCCTTCTTCGTGCACAGCAAAACAATTATATTCTCATACAACAAAATTAAAAAAGACAGAAAAAAAATAATTCAATACCAATAGATCTCAATAAAGAAAGAATCACTATTTATTCTTGGTGAACTTTGACATCTTATCTTGTACAATAATTAACTATTATTTTAATTTATATGTGCTGTTTTAAAGTTGGCGCTTTGTGATTATCATAAAATATTGGTTATTGTGGTTTTATGGGTTCTTAATTATTGATTTTGGTAGCACATGGGCCATAATCAGGAAATTAATTCAATAACTGAAAACCAGTTATTACGCAATCTCTGCTTTGGGGAAACTGGCACGCGTCCGGTGTGTATTGTGCATTAATAACAGGGAACAAGCAAAAACAAAAAGCAAAGGAGATACCATGGAAAGTTTTTTTTTAATCTTAAAAAGACCGTTGAAACTTAGTTAATATTTTAATATGAATATAACTTTAACAGATTTCAACATAAATCATTACATTTCGAAGTGTCATTCATATTTTTGGAAATAACTCCTACGACAGGTTTATACAACGTAAGAACCAAAATTTGTCTCTTCCGGCGTTGATCTCACAGAGAAATATTCTTAATTTATGTTGTTCATTACCTGATTCTGCATTGATTATATCACCATGTACATACGGTTACACAGAGCATTAATTATTACATTAAATCACAAAAGATAATTATAGATTTGTCTTTAGTTTTGATTGAATAAAAACCCCAGATTCAATTTTTGATAGAATTTCGTATTAATAAAATTAATAGGGCATAATCATAATTTATAGGAAAACAGTATAGATGTGATAGTTGGTCAGATCTGATTACAAAATACTCATTACGTAATAGCAATCAAAATCATAAAAATTTTAAAACAATTCCAAATTTCATATTAATGAAATCTAAAGGAAAACGTCTAGCGAGGTACCTAAAATTATGTGTTAATTTTGTTAAGATCTTTAAATATTATGGCAATAACGCAAAAATGTCTTAGGTACCAAAGTTTGTAATCATACGATGGAAAACCTATGTTTTATGCAGAATTCCTTGATATTTGGAGTAAACGTTCTGTAAGAGATATTGGAAGTTATGGTTCGATGTGGCGCAAATTTGATAAGTATCGTGTAATGACCCAAAAGTCCATAGTATAATGCAATTAAATAGTTAAGTATGTTTCTGATTTCCGTGAAATCGATGAAATCGGATAGGCAAACACATGGACAGGCAGACATCGACATTTAGCAATATTTGTGGACATTATGAATATGTCTTCAAGAAAATAATTATTTTTATGCAAGTGATAGTTTGCCCAGGCCTATAATACGCTCAGTCTATGAAACGGAAAACGGATTTTTCTTAAGACTTTAAGACTTTAATTTATGGATAAAATAATATATAAAAATTAATTGCTCATTGTTATAGCTTGAAGTCCAATATTTAAGACATTTGTCCTTGGGGTACCTTTTTGTAATTATACGTAGAGTTGGATTTATGTGCAAGATACATGTGACAAAATTATTCTGACAAAATTAAATCATAGATAAGAATAAATCAATTCCAGTAGTGATGCTGATCATACCGTGAAAACTTATATACACTTTGCCAAATTCATTGGCGACGTGCATAATAAGTAAGCATTTAAATATTAATATTTTAAAACTTTTAGACTAAACTGTTTCGAATCATCACCATTCTTCTTGAATTTACAATATCAACATTATCTTAGTTACAACTTTTTAATGGTTTTTCTTGTTTTCACAATATCATCTCTATTCAAAAAATATCGTCAACTTTCCGTGGTATTTCGGGATACCGGAGGATCTCTTAATTTATTGAAATCATGTGCAGTATAATTATGAATATCTGTTTTATCCTAATTTCAGAATTTCACTGTAGTGTATTAGTTTTTGCGGGGGCTATGACATGGAATTCAACTTGGGGTGCCGTTGAATACTATCTGAGCACGGAAATCTTTGGATCATATCTGGTTTTTATCAATGTCAAGGGAATTATGGAATTTCATTGGCGTTTGATCATAGGTTTGGGTGAACTGACCTAACATTATATTAGAGTTATCTTGAGTTGAAAATTGTTTACACACATATTGAGATTTTTGTACTAGGAGTACTTCTAAAATTTATTTGATCAGGCCAATTGGTAGGTTATAGCAACTTAATTGACAATTTCGATTTCCAAATTCTTTACGCATAGGCGCCTAATTTGATGGAGTTTCCTTTAATATTGGTTGGATCGGTCTGAGCTTAGATCAAACATTTTTCAATAGATTATGGGTTCTACATTTCGTAAATATACCTTAATGTGGTCTATCTGGATTTTTATGGCGCAAAAATGGACGGGTGAAGGGACGGGACACTATATTGAATTCTGTGGTGATGCTGATCATACTAGTATATATTTTAGCAGGTCTTGGATTACTCGTCTTTGGTGGAACAACAATGATAACACTTGATGTACCCAAAATAGTGCAGCATCCACCATTACAAAATTCTGCGGCTACGTCTACATGTCGAAGTGTGTGCGGCTTCCATTCCCATAAATTAAGCCAACTCATCAAATAGAGTTGCACCATAGACCATGAGCTGTTGGAGTTAGGCATAATTGTAATTTTAATTTAATATCACTTTGTAAATGTGTTTTAAAATTAATTTCATTAATAAAGTCTCTAGTACCCTTCCACAAATGTCTCAATTCCTTAAATTTTTTGATTACCTCCATTAAATAGCTCTGATGCTTTCATATGCTTGGTAGGTCAGTTCATATTCCTACTGATCCTCATTAATAGGTGGTTTAGTCGGTAAATTTTTTACTAAGTTCGTTGTGACTTGATGGTGCGCAATGCATTCCACCTGTCTTTTGCCCGTGCAAAAAAAAAAAAATATACACTTGCCAATGATAAAATTTGTTGACTTCTTCTACCGAATTTTATATTNTTATTTCACCTTCGAATATCTTAAAAAAAGTGTCCCTTTGTCCATACTTCAAGAGTGTTTTGAATAAAAACGAATATTTGTTAAAGTCAGTATCTATTGCCATTAAAAAATTCGTAACATTTGCAATGGATTATAAAAAGCTTGCGATTTTCTAAAAGACAAAGGGTTGATGCAACAAATACTGAGTAGAGAGACAAGCTTAAGTGCAGCGAAGTAAAAACTATTTAGAAATCTAGCGAGTACGGTTATAAAATTACTATTTTTGTCATTTATATCAAAACAAGTCTATAAGTCTCAATGAACTTTGAAAAAACTTGTCGTATAACGATCACATAGTTTTAAGGGGACCGCTCAAAGAATTTCACTACAGAATTACATTCAGTGTTTTCGTTTTGATTGTTTGGAGACCAGACACCATTGCTATAACTGGAATCAGGACCTCAAATTATAAATGAAATATTATCTAGTTTTAAGCTTATTCTCTTAAAGAACATAGAAATTTAAAACGAAGGCTCTATTAGGGGATTTTAAACTGGATACAATTATTAATATAATGAAAAATTTAAACTAATATTATGAATATTTCTAGTATTTGCCTTTCATATTGCATTTATATGCTTTACAAACTATGAGAATTATTTGAAACATGTTGTTGCCTTGAGATTGCTGCCGTCTTCGGGCCGGAAAGCCACCCAGCCCCCATATCTTTCGTTCTGAAGTATCAGTGCATGGAATTTGTTACCAACTTGGCCCGGTGTGGAGATGTTTCAGCCAAACTAGGCTCTTCAGCACTGCATGAATTGAAGAACATACCACATAGATTCGGATTACCTGTTTGGGGCTACTTGTTACCGTGTTCTTGACAACGTCTGGCCAGGTTCAATTTCCGATTAACTTAGATCTACACAGGTGCATGTACTTTCTTATCTTTTCTAATGCTTCTATTTTTATTTTTTTGTGAACATTGGTCTGTGTCTTAGCTGTGTGCGTAATAGGGTGTGTGTATCGTTATTGTATGTTGTGTTTTGAGTCATCGGATTAGCAGCTACTTCTGCAAGCATACATTTGCTGACCCTTAATGAATACTGCACGTTTTTAATTTTATTTAAACCCATTTGGAGCCTAAAATTTATCAAAAACTTCCATCAATTCAGAAATTTTTCAAAGTACATGTGCATCGATCATCAAACTATCATGCTTTCGTACCATAATAATATTGTTATTCTAAATCTAAGTTATGTTGTAGTCATTCAAATTCTTAATGCATATTAAACACTTTATTATACCAGGGACAGCCCGGCCTTAGGTACATGTTCAATACTTCGTAATCTATATTCAAGATCTACTGTAGTCAACTAACTCCACGCTACATATCAGTCATCATGCAATACGCAAACAATCCTGTCTGTGCTACGTGTTACACACTTTGCACCCCATCTTCAAGATCTCCTTTGGCAGCTTTTATTCAGAACTGGTTGAACGCACAATTCTATCCCATGCATGGAATCTAGGAAATTCTATTAACAAGGCGACCCATGATTTCCCGCTTGGGTAATTTGAAACATAGTGAGAAATTAGCTCATCAATTCCACAAAGCAAATAAAAATAAAAGCTTATGCAGTGAACTTGAGTCGCTTCTGCTTCACCACTAACAGAGAAAATTACAATTAAATTAGAAATGACTCCTTATTTACAAATAAAACCAATAATTCATTTACAAAAACTTGCGCATCAGCTGAATGAGAAAATGCTTACAGTTCCAAGTGTGAATTTTTTTATTTCATAGTGTTGTATTGAATGAAATAACTTAAATAATACAGAAGAAGCGACTAATAACACGCCTTCAAGCATTGTTCTGAACATGCAATGACTCTTAATATTCTTAAAAAAATATTTTTCATTCAATTTGGATCCTTACAACATTCGTCTGGATGTAAGAATCTTATCTGTGTTAGCTTCACTTGGGCCTGCTACAGCAGAGTTATAATTTGATGGCAACACACTCTTCTCTGTTCGTTTGTCGGAAACATTTTAGCAATGAAATATCATAATTGTCCTTAGGTCATGTTGTTTGACTTTCAGTTTATCATATTTTTGCAGTACGAGACGTATGTGCGAGTATACATAGTTGATTGTGTAGCAACAACAACTACATTTTATTCGTGGTTTCGCCTTTTATGTTTCTATACACGTCGCCAATGAATTTTTCTAAGCGTATATTGTTTTTGGTCATACGTTTGTAACACTTAGAACGAGCGATCGTACACCTAACAATGTATATACCGATATGATCAGCATCAGTACAGAATTCGATATAGAGCTGTCCGTCCGTACATCTGTCTGTCATCAAATTCTAGAGAGAACGCGTTGGGCAATAATTACCAAATTCGGCTGAAATAATATTTGAAAAAAATCTAAGATATAGGATCGATCTTGGACCCGATCCAACAAATATTACGGGTATCTCCAGTAGACCTACCTATTTACTCAAAAATGGGGCATTAACTCTACTGGAGACGTAAAAGGTAGTATTATGCAATGCAATTTCGTTATTAGGTGTATATTCATAACATCTAAGTGTGTCCCAAAAATGTTCGTGATTGAATACAAATCTGAGGCACCTCCAGTACTCCTATATGGTCCCAAAACAGATATTAGTGCAAAATTAACCACAGTTATAATTGAACATAAATATATTCAATATGTTTAAATAATAAATAAATATATTCCAAGGTACCTCTAGTACATGTATGTGGTCCCAATTGAGGGTCTTAAACAAATTTAACTAGAAAAATTAATCAATTTCAACGAAATTTTAGTATTGTTTAATAATTATTATCATAATTATGATCAATAAGATTACCGAGCAAGATTGGATTAAAATCAGAGGTAGTTCCAATACACCTATGTGGTCCGAAAGGAGGGTATAAGGCAAATTTGGGCAGAAAGATTAATCAAGTTCAATGAAGTTGTATTATTGAGTTATCATAATTATAATCCATGTGTTTACCAAAAACGCACATAAAGGGATGAAACTCCAATACACCTATATGGTTCGAAATGAGGGCTCTGAGCAAATTTGAAAAGAATTATTCTCAGTAATTTGGGAGCGACGTGTATTTAACTGTCGGCCTTAGCCGACTGTAAAAATCTTACTTGTTTGTTGTTGTTTTTGTTGTTTGTTCGAATCATATTCCCCTTCATGGCTGATGTAAACTTTTCCGTTGCGTTCAACTTCTCAAGATTGATGTTAACGGGAAGCGAATGCATTATGCTTCGACGTCAATATTGAACGTTTCCTTTTATCTGCATTTCTTTTTATTTTTCCAATTCAATATAACTCTGTTGGTTATATATCTTCTGTTGTGGTGCTTCTTATTGAATTTGTGTTTTATATTTGCATCATATAGGGTAAAAAGTGTGTGTCGGTTGAACTCTGCGGTGCATGTACTTAAAGCTTGACAATGTACTTAACATGTATCTCAACAGAAGTACGTGAAACTATTGTTCAAGTATATGCGCATGCATACTTCTGTGTTTCTCTGCATGATTTGTTGCGCCAAAGTGGACATTACGCCTGATTTGATTTTTTTTGATATAAACAAGTGTAAATTTTTATTGAGATCATGAAAGCTATCTTGATTAACTGTCCATCTCATTGCATTGTTTGCGACGTAAAGATAATTTTGTACCGGAAAAGCATTTTTGCTTTCTGACTTCCGCTTGGCTATGTATTAAAGTATAAAATGATATGGTGGGTGATGGCATTGATTACGGAATTTGCTTTTCATGCTATATTTTAAGCAAAATCCCTTTTTCTTTTTTTGGATTCGTGAGTCTGGTAATTGTGAATACACGTATATATATAAACACAAACTTTCGTGTCTGAAAATAGTTATAAGAAATAATTAACCATTTGGATGATATAAAATTTGATAAGAAAAGTTATATATAATGTAATAATAATGTAAACCTAACACATCAGCAGAAGACACGGACAAATAAGTTTATCATAAGAGCTATACAATAAAAGGTACACCATTAACTTCAAAAATCCTACACGCTTATAAAATTTATCAGCGACATATACATATTGAGTATTGAGTTTTTAGTGAGTGTTCTATAAATCAATCGTAGAAACTAAAACACTAGCTTGCAATAGTAATTTAACATTAATCTTTCCAAAGCAATGCTATTGTATAGTTATACGAAGGAGTCGAAACAGACACTTGGACTTCCTAAAATTTAAGTTTTGGATATCACCGGATTCTCCTACCATACAATTTCCGAATTGCGATACAAAGTGCTATGTGTCGGTTTCATTCACTTTCATAACCAACTTATTTAATTAACATTTNTATGTGTCGGTTTCATTCACTTTCATAACCAACTTATTTAATTAACATTTTTAACCTTGTGCATGTCTTGGCCTCATGAATCTTTCAGCGCCATTCTTCACAATTTGACTTATGTGTAGTACCGGCTAAAAAGCCGTTGACCAGTGCACACATAATGGAAATCAGACTGAATTAGTTGCGAAACGTACCACATACTGTCTGATTACCTGT
>JXOS01073817.1:0-11914 GCA_001015075.1 Cirrula hians
ACCAATTTTGCTCAAATTGTGCAGTGTTATGGTATAAATCTAAAAATATTTCCATACCCAAATTTAGTACAGTCCGAAGAAACATGGCTTATATGCTTATTTCTGTGAAATCCGGAATACACGTTCTATGCGAGGTGCCTGAAGTTATTAAACTATCTTGAGCAAATTCTGGAATGTTATGACAATAAATCAAAAATATTTCTATAACAAATTTCAGTACAATATGATAAAACACTTGGCTTTAAGTGTTATTTCTGTGAAGTCAGGAGTAGCCGTTGTATGGGAGGTACTTGAAGTTATAGACCGTTATATGCAATGTGATGAAACACCTCGCTCTTCTCCTTATTTCTGTGATATTGGGAGTAAACAATATATAGGGGGTAACCGAAGTTACTGACTGATTTTGCCTATTCAAGAACAAGTCCTTATTGTTTACAAATATCTTCAGAAACCAAATTTGTTCAATCTTCAAAAATCAAAAACTACTCAAGTTAT
Organism: Cirrula hians; assembly: GCA_001015075.1. NCBI lineage: Eukaryota > Metazoa > Arthropoda > Insecta > Diptera > Ephydridae > Cirrula > Cirrula hians. The sequence goes on from JXOS01073817.1 coordinate 496, forward strand.
TGAGGTCACCGACAGACGGACAGAGGGACATCACAAAGGTACTAAGAAACATATAGTCGGAAACAATTATTCCCACGCATAACATACTTTGCACAAACCCATAATACCCACAATCAATTGAGTGATGGGTATAAAAATCTGCTGAAACTTAGTTATCAATGATGACATTCAATAAATCATAAATAAATAAATTACTGGCATATTTTTTGCTTTCCTCATTCACAATGCCATTATATTCATTATACGGAAACAAGCAATGTCCGAAGTAATGAATTGAGCAATAGCAATTTTGGAAGTCTTATAAATGCATTTCATATGTTTAGTCCCATGTGTGTGTGTATGTAATCGACCCTCATACTCCGCGTTTGCAGTGTCAATAACTTTCGCATGCAATCCGCTTGCCTTTTCTCATTTTATTTAATTTGAAATGTTTTTTACAAATTATTCGTTTATTATAATTGTTTCGGTCAGTGCTTCAAGTGTTTTTTACATTATTACATGACTCGCTTGGAGGGAACCAGCATAACATGAGAAATAAAATATGCGTATAAGAAATAAACTGGAGAGCAATTAATTAAAATAAATAATTCAGTAATATAGCTTAAGCAAGTAGAATATTCTAAATTGGCTAGTGCTAGTACTTGTCCGATTAACTGAAATACCGATTTTGAATAACACGTGATACAAAGTCAACCTTTAGCTGCTATTTAATATTCTTATGGATGATATTCAAGTCAATTTGACGGCTCATAAATTGATTTGAATAGATACCAATGCAAATGCAGCAAACTGGAATAAAGAATTCGGCCACAGTGAAGCTGTTTGATATAAGAGGCATGAATTTTTATAATATATAATATATAACTGGCTCTTGCCATTAAGTGTTAACGATTTGACAATGACGCAGGTTTCTGCGTGAGCCAGTCAGTTTTATTAGTAAATTAATATGCAACGAATGAATTGAGAATACTTGCAGGTGCTGATAGACTTCAACCTATTTCCGTATTTATGATAAGTTTACTACTATGAAGAACCTTGCTAATTAATCAAATATCAAACTACGAATAAAGTAACTTAATAATTAATAATTTATGAGTTCATTTAGCACACTGATTCTTTCAGTAACTGGCTTGGCTTGATCATCCATACTGTATTCAACTTTTCCAAGTAATACTTCTAGTACCTGTATTATGATTGATATACTAAAAAAATAATATAAAATTGTTCAATTAAATTTCAATACATGTGCAATTGGTATTACTAACCTTTAGAACCTGTAAATGATGCAATCAAATTTGTTATCAGGGAATTGGATCTTCGAAACGTATGTATTGGTTGTATTAATAAGGTACCGGAAAGCGAAAAACCGAAATCAACTCTAAAGTACGAGCTGGAAAGTAAAGGAATTTACCTGCATCACTCAGTAGAGTTCGGGAATATTTCTCTTTATGATAGGCAAACATCTTTTTGAAAACTTCTCTTATTTGCATTTAAAAGTCGTTGTTTTTCATTTCAAACGTGAGAGGGTTTTTCATATAATATGAAGAGTCTTCAAAAATAACTTCTCATGTGTTCTTTGATTTTTTTTACATGATTTTTGTGATATGTAATACATATAGTTCAAGACATCGTGGAACATCTGGTCAGTTTAATGCTGGTTTCCATTTGTGCAATTATCAGAGAGTAGTTATAAATTGAAACTTATGGTGCCGGTACATGCATACGAAAGGAATGACATAGGGAAAATCGTAGTTTTTTTATTACAAAAATTTGAAAAACAAGATAGAGCTTTACAGTCGGCCGTGGCTGGCAGATTTGTATACAATGACGGTTTGCAATACAAAAAAAGAAAAACATAAATATTTATTTGCAATGGATACGGTTCTTCTGATTTTCATCGATCACGCCCATTTTAGGACACATTCAATATATTAATTTTTTTAAGACACATTGATTTTAATTAGACTTCGTTATATTTTATTGATGCGTCGATAAATCGATTATATTCTTTTTTCTTAATTAAGCACTGTATTGAGAGTAATCGGTGCATTGATCGGATCTATACTAAATTCCAACATCCATAAAATATTTTTGAATAAAATATATTCGCCAAATTTTCCCAAATTTTGGGTCGAAATGGATCAATTCCTGGCTGATAATATCAGTTTATAGAAGTTATGATTCGTGTTAAACATGTATGGAATGATGTGTGTAATGAATTTTTGAATTTAATAGATACCGAATTTTACTCATTAATTTTTAAATTCATATTATTTTTAATTAAAGCATACCGAAAATTTATCTCACGATTATTTGCGAAGTAGAGTAGTTATTTGAAGAAAACTAAACTAACTCATTATCGGCTTCTAGTTGAGACATCAACCACGCCTTTTGGAAATGTTTTTCCTAATCTTGATAGCAGATTAAAGGTTTTTCTTGTGGTTAGGCAAAGGTAAGGTCTTCTTTGTTAAAAAAAAAAATTTGTTCTTGGAATTACCCCCTCTGTTNTTTTGTTAAAAAAAAAATTTTTTTCTTGGAATTACCCCCTCTGTTTTTTCCGTTNCTTTGTTAAAAAAAAAAATTTGTTCTTGGAATTACCCCCTCTGTTTTTTCCGTTCTTCAAAAAAAACATTAGAGAATAGGGGAGATCCTATAGTCAGCATAATTCTAGTCATCGGACAAAATTTTTCCATTTGGTTTGATGGTATTGAATTCCATTCTTCAAATTTTATGAAATCTAAAGCATCATACATTTTCATCTGAATTTTAAACAAATATTTCCCGGGACTTAATTTTAAAATTGACCACAAAGATGGATCACCCATTTTGGCCTGTATAACCTATCATATTTATTAGTTCAAGTTCGGACTTTAATTTACCATGGCAAAAAATATTATTCAATATCATTCACTTTAATTAAAATTCCATGAATCTGTTATGTAGAAAGGCCAAACTTTGTATTGCATGTACCCTTAATAATTGGCGTCTTACCACTAAAAACATTATTTCATATGCCAAAAAAAAAACCGATGCAAAAGTTGGTCAAGACCAACTACATAATACCTACCAGTCATTCAATTCATAAAATCATAAAAGTATTTCACGAATAGTAAATTGTATAAACTTTCGACTAAACACCTGGTATTTACTCATTTAAGTGAAATCAGAAATAAAATAAAAAATTTATGCGAAGTATCAAATATTATAGACTGTTTTCATTCATATCGTAGAACCATAATAACTTAGTTGCATTAAATCGAGAATAAACGTTCTAGCGAAGGAACTCGAAGTTCTGGACCGAATTTCCAATGAATATAACCCAAAAATGTTTTCAAACCAAATTTCATTACAATGCAATTAAAGACTTGTCTGTTTCAGGAAGGCATTGACAAACGGGAATAAAAATAAGATCTTTTCTTTTAACACTGTACCATAATTTGCTACATAATCATCGATGGACTGAAGATCTATTAATATGTATTAAGATCTGTTCACCATCTCTTAAGAAACAATTTGGACATTTAGATTTATCTGTTTGTCTGTATAGCGGTATGTCTATCAATTGTAATGGGAACTATTCCCTTTTATTTGTGTATCATCAAAATCTGTACGCTTTTCGATATATATGTCATACAAGCTGATCAATAGGAATTAGGTTCTTATATTAAGAGTTTGTTGTAAAAAGATTAGAGGAATTCAAAATATTGTATTATTGTAGAAGAAGTGTTTTTACTGAAATTGTTAAAAACCGGTTCGGCATATAGGGGTTACACTCACAGAAAAAAATTTCGTGTATGTAAAACTGTTTGAATTTTATTATTTAAGTATTGAATCTAATCAAAACTCTTTATTACTGTTACTCAAAAAATAAAATGTTAGGAAAGTGTAGTGTCCGTACCATAGGCAAAAATAAATTTTACTCTTTTGGAATACCTGTCGCCAATCTATTGGCAAGTATATATATTGCTTTTAACCGTATTAGTCCATTGATTGGTGGTGTTTTGGGTTTTTGGATAGTATGTAATGCATAGAAATAATCGTATCCGACCACATGTTTCTTGAAAATTAAAAATAAAAAAAACTTTGAAGCAGGAGTTTCATTCCATGTTACTAAAATTTGGTGTAGCAGCTGATAAAATCGGGCTATTACGCCGGTTACCTCCTATATACCATTTACCCCCCCTTTCACAGAAGAATTCATAAAACCAAAGAGTTTTATCACATTATATTGAAATATTAATATAGAAATTTGGTTTTGACCCATGCTAATGAATTGTAGTATGACAGCATATTGTGTCACTCCAATAACATCCCTCAATTTGAGAAAAATCGATCTATAACTTGGGTATATATATATATATTCCGGGATTCAAGGAAATTAGCATAACTGCGATGTATTTCAAAGCATGCGACTGAAAATTAATACTAAAACGCTTTTACGTCAAAATTCGTTATCAAAATCTAGGCAGATCGAGTTGACCTAGATTTTTTCAAGGTTTGACAATCGAACAAATCGAAGATTTAAGTTGGACCATATTATGATTTGACCAATATTTCAAGGACCTCCAGTACAGTTAAGGGTTTTACGTTAAATTTGCCTAAAATACATTAGAACAGAAAAAATTCGGAGGGCCACTCAGTACATGTATGAGGGAAAATGAAGGGTTGCATTCCAAATAAGGCGTAAAAATCAATATATCTCAATAAAATGTAGGAACCAAAAATATCACCAAATTTCAATGAAGTCTTATACGTCCGAGATAATATTGAATAGTCATTACAAATTTGGAATTAATATATTATGAGGTTGGTATTATGGAGAATAGGAATGGGAAAAATTCAGTATAATAAACCCTCAAATATTCTAATACTTGTTACCATTATTAATTAATAACAAAAATAATTAAGTTAATGATATTAATATCAATCAGTTCACGGACAGTATGGATTTTTGGAAATTTAGGACTAGTTGTGTTTTAACAGCATATTGGTTTCATATTTAATAAAGAAATTTGGGCACCATAATTTCGTTGATGTTGTGATGATGTTAAATGCGAATAAAATCTAAACAGGCCTCGTTTGTGCTCCATAATGTAAATGATCTTCGTGTTTGACCCACTCTGCCATTTTTAGTGTGCTGATGTACCCCATCCAATAGACGATAAAGACAAAGGTTTATTGTGAGAATACATTTGAGTATAAATATAAAAATATATTTGAAGAGCTGCGAAAATTTCGCTCTAATATAAAACGTGGATCGCCAAAAAATTCAATTAAAAAAAAAAAGCAAAATCAAATTATGAAACTTGGCATATCACGTTTGAATCATTGCCTTAACGCGTGTGACTCTGACGTATTTATACGTTTTTATTTAAAAAAAAGATTAAATAAAGTAGTCGATGTATATTATTTGTGAAAATTGACCGCTTGTATGAATTAACAAATACGACACTAACAGCTAAATGTGCGCACCGTACAGACGATGCTAAGAATTGTGTTGGACATAGTGGAACAAAATCAATAAACAATAAAACATAGTATGCAAAGTGATAACAGAATATATTAATTTATAAAGTTAACAGGTGAAGATTAAGAACAGTCGTGTAATTAATAAATTTCATATTAATTGAATAAACAAAATTGAACTTAAAAGCGCCGCTAGGTGTGAGCATATAAAACTCACAAAAATGACACTAGACTGTTAATTGTTGAATTGTATTGGAAAATTGAGTTATTTTTATACTTCCCACCAATTAATGGCATGACCAAAGCTCAATGTTGTCGTACGCAAACAGTTGAAAATTTTTATCGAAAACCCATAAAGTAGACACGTATCTTAAAGGATATGTTGATGAAGGTTAGGTATTTGTTGGTATAATTTTTATATCATTATGTATTTGTTTTGATCAGCTTTTATTGTTGATGGCGTTCATGAGCCTTAGAAAATGCGCGCTACAATTCCGCATGTCATGCAAAGGTATACATATTCTGTGGAAATATGTGTATATAAACAAAAGCTGAACATGCTTCTACAGAATGATATTGTGTATTAATGCTGAACGCCAGCGATAAGATATTTTTAAGAGTTCTCGAAAAGTGAAAGCTATTTACAAAATTTAAAAATAAAACAAACAGTTCATAGATATTTTATGTTCATAATACTAAACTATTAAATTTATTTAATAAATAAATTTTGTGATTCATTTACCTAATTTTCAACAAATTTCGGTGTATTTTAGGTAAATTGTTGTATATAGTTAGTTAACTTAAGTTTTATTTCTATCAGGAGCAAATCACTTATTTAATATTCTGTAAATACATCAAGAAACGAACGGTCCGTTCGCCACGTCCATTGGTACTTTGGTGGGATTCATTGGTATTCCCCGATTCTTCGATTATAGATTGGTCTATTATTTGCATGTGGAAAGTAAACAGTCCGTAAGTTATATCAAACCTTGTATAGAGATAAAGCAAGTAGAAACTTACAGTCGGCGTCGGCCACCAGTTAGCAACATGACGTTTCCAAATTGTTACGTGCCAGAATTCTATCGTTCAATGGTTCTTATCCAATTATACTCATTTTTGGTCGACTCATTGATCATATTTGTGTCTACTCAATTACGAAATTTCTTTTAATTTAATTGATGATTGTTGCTAATTATGCTACCTCTACCCTCAATTGGTATCACATAGGTATAATGGAGGTACATCTATTTTTAATCAAATTTTGCTAATTTTTGGTACTCATATGCATTATTTTTCTGTCCACTTATTAATTTTGTTGAGTTTGGCTATTAGCAGAAATATTTTCTTGAACACCTGATTCGGGACCACGTAGGTGGGTTCGACGTTCCTCCGATTTTTACCCAATAATGATCAAAATGTAATTAAATTTTTTTGAGTTTCTGGCTGCATTTGCGTAAAACCCTCTTTTCGGAACACATAGATGTACTAAAGGTACCTCTAATTTTGATCTTAACATTTCCAATTTTGGTGCACACATTGACCACGGTTATTTCCACTCAATAACTAAATTTCGTTGAATTTAATTGATGATTCTGTCTAATTTATTTCTTAAGACCTTCTATTGGATCCACATCGGTACACTGGAGGTACATCTGATATTTATGCAATCCCATCCGTTTGTGCAACACGTTTAGATGATATGACTTTTCACCAAATTTTCTAATTCAATAGAAAAATATCAACTCTTACTGCAGTAGACATATCCCAAATTTTGAGTAAAGGAGTGTGCTGGACGTACCACTATGGCAAATAAACGAAATTCTGGATCAATTTCTCCCGTTCGTGAACTCGATTTGGGTTTTTACAAAATATTACTCAAGTTATCATGCTCACTGACAGACGGATATTGGTATTTAGCCTTATGTTTATACACATCAGACACAGACGGAGGGTATTATGGGTTTGTGCAAAATATTTGATGCTTACAAATAATTATTTCCGAGTATATGTTTCATGCATAAAACCAAACAAGATCGATGTAATAGTCGTTCAAGGCCGACTACATAATACCCATCAGTTATTCAATAGGAAGTAAAGATTCTATAGAATCCCGTGAAATCGGGAGTTAGCGTCTTATGGGGCGTTCCTGAAGTTATTGACCGATTTTTCTATAATTTTGCAATTATGAATCGATTTGTTTCACGTTCAAAAATAACTCAAGTTACCGTGCTCAAAGACAGATGGACAGGCGGTCGGACTGATATCGGTATTAACCCTTATTTTTTGTTTTTATGCGTATGTCTCCAAGAAACATATGGTCGGAAATGATAATTTCTACGCATTACACTACCCAAATGCCGAATACTCTCAGTATTTGAGTAATGGTTATAAAAATAAGACTCAATACCGATGTCCGTCTGTCCGTTTGTTGAGCTGGAATACTGAAATTAGTTTTTTGGACATATTTTGTAAAAATTGCGATCAAGTACGCCAACACGTCAATAGGACCATAATTTCGGGTACATCCCATACAAAACTTTCCCAAATTTACGATAATAACCATACAACCCAAGTATTTAATTATATTGAAATTGGGTACGAAAGCATGTTTAAGTTAATGCGATAAAATTACGCAATTTGAATAAAATCAGTCAATAACTTCGGGTATGTTCTTTAGAATGTTTACTGCCGAATTTACAGAAGTAAGCATAAAAGCTAGGTTTTTCATCGCATTGTTGGAAGTTTTTTAAGTTAATGCCATAACATTGAACCATTTGAGTAATATCGGGTAATAATATAGGGTACCTGTTATAGAAGGTTTACTACCGTTTGCACAGAAATAAGCATAAGGGACAGGTATTTCATCGCATGCTACTGAAATTTGCTACTTATACATTTTTGCATTATTGTCAGACTATACTACGATATGAGCGAAATCAGTCTAAAATTTATGATTTTTATGACTATTTGGTATAAGAGGAACCATAATAATAGGTCACCCCGACTAAAAATAGCCATCAGAAATTCATTGTTAAATCACTATATAACGCATACTTATGGTATTGCTTTTTTCTGCACAACATATGATCTCGGAATAATAAAAGATGTTTCCATAAAGAGTTCTAGTGAATTCTTTGCGGTTTGGTCTATGAGCTAAAGATCAATTATTCCCATTTTCGGTTCCCTCCTAGAATATACTTAAAAGGTACCGCATCTTTTCCCAATTAGACATCACGCTTTGTACATATAATCCAATTTAACTTCTCTATGAAACTTCATAAATTTCTCGCTTTTCCGGGTTAGTACAAAGCATTTCAATTTGTTTGTAAAAAAAATGTTAAAATATATAATTTCAGTCCCATTTTTTTCCGAAACATCTTTGATTGGGTTCTAAGAAAATTATTTTAATGCTTTGTTGTTTTTTAGCNCCGAAACATCTTTGAGTGGGTTCTAAAAAAATTATTTTAATGCTTTGTTGTTTTTTAGCAAATCACTAAACTATAAGGTGCTAAGAGAGATATTTATAGAATCACAAATAGGAATTAATGTAACGATTTCTAATTTTCCGTGCGTCCGTCTCTCTACACCATATGTTGAGTAGGTTATCCGCTAGATAAATGAAGTTTAGTTATTGCCTGTATTCGTAAGAGTAATGGTAAGTTAGGGAATCAGCCAAAACCATCTATAACTTCGGGTAAATTGCATAGATCTTTTACCCCCGATTTCAATGAAAGAATAGACTTTGGCGTTTAATTGCCTTATTCAAAATTTCCTGTTAGGCGTTGTTTCGTTGTTGATATAACATTCTACAATTTGAGCTTTATCGGCACTAAGCTGTATGAACCTCCCATAAACAAATAAATGGGTTCATTGCAACGTATGTCGTATTTACACATGAAGTATTGTTTCAATTAATATGATAAAGGCTTCACATAAATCCTCCAATTGTGGGTATAATCAGTATGTAATTGTTATGATAGCCCCCGTTGTCCAAACTTCCCACAATTTTCAGTATCTTTGAATAAGGATCCGTCGTTTATTGCTTAAATTTGATACGATATTTGTTAATTTCAAGTTTATAAAATTAAAATCTATAAATATAGTTGAAAATTATAATGGTGGTCAAATGTTTAGTATAACTATTCTTTTCAAATTTGCTCAAAACACTATTTTCTTGCTAATTATGAGTACACATAAATGTAGTTTTGTAATAAAACCTCTATTGCGAACAAGAGTGTGGTGATTTCCGAGAGTCTAGTTGAATTCGTTCTTTCTCACTTCTCTGTATTTAAAAATTTTGAAGTCTATATTATTTTCGACGGTACGTTTGTAACACCCAGAACAAGTGATTGGAGAACTANGAATTCTATATTGAAGTCTATATTATTTTCGACGGTACGTTTGTAACACCCAGAACAAGTGATTGGAGAACTATCAAAATACATACCGATATGATCAGCACCATTACAGGAAATGATCTAGCAATATCCGTCCATAAGGAAAACTAGAACGAAAGAATTGAGCTAGACTAACACACATTCTAGGGAAAATGTTGGATTGATGTTTGAATTTGGTTAAGATCCGAGCAATATTACCGGTACCTCCAGTACACCTCGTTAGTCATAACTGTAGACGTAAGAGTTGGTATTTTGGACTGCAATGAAATTTCTGAATTGAGTAAACATGAATATATTCAATGTTCCAGAACTGAGCAAAATTGGATGAAAATCAGAAAAATACACTTATGTCGTCCGAAAAGAGGGTGTACNGGTCCGAAAAAAGGGTGTACGGTAAAATTGACTAGAAAAGTTAATCATATTCAACGAAATTTTAGTATTGAGTTATCATAGTTATGATCAATGAGTATACCAAAAATCGATATGATTTGAGCAGAACAATTATTCTAAATATTTTCGATGCGACGTGTATCTCATTGTCGGCCTTAGCCGACTGTAACATTTTTACTTGATTTTAAATAGTTTCTAAAAGTTAATGATAAACGAAACTAGTCAAAGCAATAGCCAAATATTGCGACCCAACACCTTTTTCTAAAAACGCGTTTAAGAAACTCATTTTTCCTCCTTTGGCTTTCCTTTGTATTCTTAGGTAAAGTATTTTTAATATAAATAGTTTTTTCAAATTCGTTTTTCGGTTTAAGTTGATTTTTGTTTTGTTTGCGTTTCAGGAAAGAGAGATTTAAAAAAGTATATAAACAAAAATCAAATATGTGTCAATTATAAAACGAAATAAAATAAAAATAATTTAAAACTGTACAAATGATAATGAGTCAATTCATTTCATTTCATTGTATTCATAATACTCATGTTTACAAATGCCCACACACTTGCAGTTCAATACAATGAGGTACGATGCATGCAGTGTGCACACACAAGTTGTCACGTTACGAACGCGTGCTTGCGTATTGCAAATTTTAAAATGTAAATAAACTTGCAATAATGTTTGCATTATAAAGACATATGGGCGCGTTAAAAACTAAACGATTTTTAGCAAAGAATAACAAAATAAGCGAGTAAATATGGTGCTGAAAACAAAAGTAAAGGGAAGCGTCAACTACTCCATGGCACAAAGCAAAGTTCAAAATGAAAGATACACATATTTGCTTGATTTTTGTTAAGAAGAGAATGCAATAAGAAGGGAGACGAACAAAACGATAACAGCTGATATTTTAAAAGTTTTCGTTTTGTTTAATCATTTTGCTCATTGTCTCATAAACATAAACAATATGCAAATGTTATGAACGGGTTTCGCATAAATTAGATTCCAGGGTATACTTGTTATGACATCGAAATTGTCCACATTAATAATTAAATTAATTAGAAAATTATTATTTATAAGCTGAGCGTATGCACAATTTTAATTTCAAGTATTTTTTCAGATTTACAAATTAATTGCACTTTGCTGTGAACCGGCTTTAAGAAAAAGATAAAAAAAA